>JAUMHQ010000001.1:4081999-4093926 GCA_032361165.1 Enteromius paludinosus | reverse complement strand
TTTTAGGTCCCTGACAACCCACCAAATTATATTCTGTTCCTGAATAATCTCCCAGAAGAAACCAATGAGATGATGCTCTCCATGTTATTCAACCAGTAAGTTTTCAACACAGCAAACCAGTAAACATTAGAAAAAAGAAAATGAATCCGAATCCGTTCATCCAATCTCCAGGTCACTTGTAGCTGTACTTCAGCTTAGAACATTGAATCTGATTAGACCATTAGCATGCTCAAAAATAACCAAAGAGTTTAGATATTTTTCTTATTTAAAACTTGACTCTTATGTAGTTACATCGTGTACTGAGACCGATGGAAAATGAAAAGCTGCAGGTGCAATGATATGACGCAGCACTTTAAAAAATGGGGACTATTTTTAGGCACACCTGGGCTCTGTAGAAAAGAGGAAGTCGACTGCTGCAGAAGAAGCATTATCGGAACTGAAAATTAGTGTTGTTCCTTCTATGGTTTAAAAAAACTGTTATTTCTTCCTATGTTAATAATAAATGGCAAACCGATTAGGATCTATATACAACTAATAAACTCCATGAAATAAGTCCCAATGTTGGAAAAATAATTTCCTATCAACCGACCAGACTGTTTATATCGGCTGTAGAATTGATCATTACAGGAAGAGACACAAGTTTTTAAAACTAGGGGAAGGTCCTCCAACTGAATACCTTTTTCTGTATTAATCGTGTTTTATTGGATTCAACTCATTTAGGAAATTTTATTAATCAACTTTTTAAGAACTCTTTTAACAGAGTTAAGCCAAATTCAGTTTTGAAGTTACACGCATTTTCATCGATCAGCTTCACCAAGATTTTTAAACCCTGTCTTGTTCCATCTCTTCAGGTTTCCAGGGTTTAAAGAAGTGCGTCTGGTCCCTGGAAAGCATGACATTGCGTTTGTGGAGTTTGAGAGCGAGGCTCAAGCCGGAGTTGCGAAGGATGCACTGCAGGGATTCAGAATCACAGCCACGTGTGCCATGAAGATAACATATGCCAAAAAGTGACCTGGCTCACACTTACTGGACTGTAACTGAGGCTTTGATGAGCTGATTCTCTCTTCTGATTTGTGTTTGTTTGTTCAGTGACTGGTTAGTATCGTTTTTCCTTTTTTTTATTATTCTTTATCAGAATTATTTGGTCACTGAGGACTTTGATATTCCAGAACAGACCTTTATTTTGTACTGTGGACTAATAAAATTAGTGACTAAAATATATGTCCCGTATTTTTATGAGATCCGTTTTCCGTTTAAGCTTAAAGGGATCCCCAAAATAAGCCATTATTTACCTGCCCTCATATTGATCCAAACCACCGTTCCTTTAAATCATAAGTGTATGGCTTGAGATTAGTTGTAAACTGTCAGGCATGAACTCTCTGTACCTGACGAAAGGCCTGGAATAATTGGTTTGGCACAGACTAGTGTAACAGCCATATGCGTCAGTGCTCGCAGCTCTGTAAATTTTGTTCTGAGTGCAATTTGGGCACAAGCTGACAGATGCATCAATAATAGCAGCATGATACAGCTCAGCATTTCTATGTATCAAATGTGTTTTGTGTTTCAAGTAAATTTTTTATTTTTTTATTTTGCAAGGATGTGCATTTTTCTGTTGGCATACTTGGGGAAAGCAGATTAAATCAGTCATTTTAGCAGAGATTGGTCTCAGCATGACGTTTTCAAAACATTCACTTCAATACATAAATTAATATAAAACGGCACAGAAATGGGTTGTAAATGTCTGCTATTATTTTTGGATGGGTAATTTTAACTGGGAAGCCTTGAGGGTATGGATGCGCAGACCTTTTGCTCTAAAGCTCTCACTAGAGACATCAACTTTTATGCAAGAGTCAACAGAAGGAATGAGAAATATGAAAGTAAAATCAGCACCTCAAACAGAATTATTGCTCTCCTCTGAAGTACAGGAATTAGTTTCTGAACGGCCAAGTAGTGAAAACAAGTCTCCAGCACATATGGCTCATTTAAAGAGGAAAAGGATCAAATATGCAAACAGCCATAACAATAACCGCACCAACCAACCAAAATACTCCTAAAACTGCCTGCCTAAAAACACCTGGAATCTACAAGCCCTTGCAAACAGTGCTGGGGAGTAACTGATTACATGTAATCTGGATTATGTAATCAGATTTAGATAGCACATCTTAAGGAGTTAGACCACGTATACAGCAAATATTTATGCAAGTTGCTGAACACTGATGATATATAGCTGTAAAACACGGTTTTCATTTGAAAGGCTGTATTGTGTATTAATGTTTGTTTTTTGTAATGCACAGATTCATAGACATTTTTGTCAGCCAGGCCTATTTGACATAACCTGAACTCTTTCTGAAGACATTTGCATGTTCAGGTAAACATACACATCAATCTTAATAACTAATATTGGTTTCGTATAATTGATATATAACTGTCTGGGAAGGCTGAAAGTCTATGTGTGCTGAATTATTAGGCGTTTTTTCCTTTTCAAGATAAAATGAGCCCAGGAAGAGACTGAACTCAGACCAAAAGTAAAACAAATGCCCATGAGAAGGATGCAAATACTATTGCAATAATAGAATTAGCCGAATGACCATTGGGCAGTGAAATGCTCATTCGGTCAATCAGCAGAGCCAGACAAAACGGACACATGTTAACTGCAAAAGAATTAAGATTAATGCCAAGAATTAGGTGAGAGACCATCAGGAACCATTTAGTCTCCAGGGCCATCATTTTCCAGAACGGCAACCTTCTTGGAGTCTCCACAAGTGCAATGTGTCAGGTTCTCAGAGACATTGCTTGGGTACAGAATCCTAAAAATGTTTCTTACTTAATAAGAATAGCATGCTAAAGTGTTGTGAATCCATTAAGATAGATATGTTGTGATTGCCTCTTGAAGGAACAGCATCACATCCTATTTAAACTACTGTTTAAAGAAATTATCTAAGTTTGGGGAACTCATTTTTATCTGCTATCCTCCGTCTTGCAGAGATTGACTAATGTAAGCTCTCCAAACTTACGTCCTCTCACAGCCGGTCTTTTTATAACGACAGTAATCCGGGGAGAAGACAATGACCGTCATCCCTGATTTACTCTCTAAATGAGCAGACTACCGATCTCTCTTCAACACGACAGCCCAATTATCTCTTTCTACGCCGCTCTGACATCAGGTAGCCTCACACAATGTGTGAAGTAACTCAAGCGTGCTGCACATTCAAGAGAGTGTGTTTGGGAAAGACTCTGCTCTGCTGCTGCTGTCGGGGCGAGTTCACCGGAGCTCTCATGCAGTTTAATGGATGTACACAGCTGTCCACCATTAAAGCCTCACTGCTTCTTCACTTCCTGTTGTAATGAGCTTCACTCATTATGACGTGAAAGTTCTCATTCTGTCCTCCTGCTTTGCAACACGATCACCGTTCGATATTCAGCTGCTCATGGATTCAGGGCAGCGTTTATGGCTCAGTTTCCCCAGGACGGTGTGTGTTTGTGGGTGATTTAGAGAAAGGGTGGAATATTTTCGCCCCTGCAGCAAAATACCGTATCAAGGCTGTAAATTTAGAGGATGTTCAGAAATAATTCTGTCGGCGAGTGAAGGATTGTGTGTGTGGAGGACGGCATGAGCATTTTTGTCTACATGTGAATAAATCAACACGACACCTGTTTCACTTTCCCCTCTGTCCAGATGGCTTGTCCTCCTTCTCAGCCCTCAGCAAACAGAAGATCATCTTGTGAACGCCACGAAATCATATTTCAAGCTAAAGGAAAAGAAATATATATTTAGACAATTAAGTCTGTTTTAAGATCACTGAGAGTTTCTTGTGTTCTGTCTAAAAGACATGCATCCATTGGAGCTCTGTGAGACATTTAAGCACATATTGCTATTCTGTTATGAGAATGTAGTAATGAGATTTTATGGATCAAGTGTGTTTAATCATGTTATGAAAATATTGTGACACGATTGAAAAATGGTAATGGTCCCTAAGTAGTCTGTATCTTTAAGCAAAACACAATTTATGTTACATAATTGGGTGAATCATTGACCTGAACCTCTTTTTGATGGGTTTAAGATGTTGATTTATTTGCCTAATAAAATTACCTGATTAAATCTGCAGCCATTTATATCTGAGGTTGAGCTGAATTGTTTCCCGCAAGGTTTTGCTGGCACGGGAAACAACGACTTCAAAGAATTACAGAATTACGAACAAAAATCAGAATTGAATGTGAATCTCACGTGAAACTTTTCACCGAAGCAAACAAAAGCGCAAAAAGTGCCAACATTTTACACTTCCAAAAACGACAAACGCTCATTTTTGCAGTATGAGGGGAAAGTCTGTTTTTTTCCCGCCCTTTTCAAGTTTAGCCCTGGATTAATAATAAACCCCCCATTCGAGAACATGACTATTCGATAATCTGCCTCACCTCAAAACAACACCTTTCCTCAGACAAAATCGTTTTTATAATAAAACTGTGGAGTTATACAATAATCATGCTATTAAAAATCTAAATAACAAATGTTTAGCTAGGCCCAACGGTCGCGGTTCACGGTTGCTTAGTAACAAAGTGAATTGGCGCCTTTATTGACATTTTGGTATTCCGTGGTTGCTCCAGTTGATGTTTACATTTACAACTACACATTTTGTTAACCATGAACCGGTTTTATAAACTGCTTAGTCTTTACTTTAGTCATTATGTTGTTTTCCTCAAGATTAGTCATAACTTTTTAAAGTCTGATTCAAAAAGGCATACCCAGTTTGAATCAGAACAGTGGCGAAGGAGCAGCGAGGCTGATGTGAGGCGGCGTGCAGACGCACAGTAGCACCGCTAGAGGGCAGGAGGTGCAGCGCGCTGCTCGGTTCATCGGCTCCGAGAACAGCAGCACTTCACTTCACACACAGTCACATACAGAAGATGCGCACGTCTCGCGCGGAGAGCCAGACAAAAGAAGTGCTGTGAAGGTGGGACATAGGTTATTTTTTTATTTCTTATATTCTTTATTTATAGGAGAACGTGCAGTCGCTCAGTGTTTTTCATGCAAATTTGTGCTTTTTTTCTATTAAAAAAGCAATTGAGTTGAGCGCGCGTATAGACTACAGCTAATAGCCTATAGAAAGTTTGTAAGCTTTTACATTTTAAAGCAGCTGTTGCGTTTAAATGCAAATGAATACCAGTAAATAGATCACAATAAATTAACTTTAGAAGAGCAGGATACATGTTTTACAACACAAGTGCGTGCTTTACTTGTTCCTTGTGCATTGTAAGTAATCTTTGTTACTCTGTGTTTGCTGATGCTGATTGATTCATTACTGTCCAATCTAATTTATTAAAAACGCAGTGGCATCCCTAAATTTTTATCCCTTGTGATTTATATTTATGTTATAGAAGCTCAGTGCTCTTTAGGTTGTACAAATATATTTGATCATTTACCTATTAATTGGGCTATTAGTACACAGGGGCTATTTGCAAATTATAGTTTATGTGTCACTCTTAACTTAGATATATTTGTGAACCACCAGACAACAATCAAAACAAAAGTGAGGAGGAGGTCGAAAGCAACCCACGCTCTTAAACATAAAGTTTCTTTTTTGGCATTAATTGTTTCATGATGAATAAAAAAAAAAGTATTTTTTATAATGGTCCTTCAGTTTATTCATTAATTATTTACACTAATAGAAAGTGATTATTTTAAGAACTTCTCATTGAAATATTTTTTGTGACTAGAGTAGAAGCAAAAACATCCTTCTGTAAGCTTTATTTCTAAGAGGGTATAGAATTCCGTTCTGTATTAAAGAAAACAAGTTAATTTTTAAGTAAACATGCACCAAAATTTGAGCTTCATCGTAAATCCACCCTTAATGTGGCCATCCGTGAGCTTTTTGCTCTCCAAACTCTTCCCGGTTTGTCTCTCATCAGTACATGTCTCAATGAGAATCTGAGTTGTGAATGTTTTCTTCCATTATAAGCCCAGTTCGCTCGAAAGGGAATATTTTTTTTGTCATTTACTCAGCCTCATTTCAGTCCGAACCCATAAAATGTTCTTTATTCCATGAAGCATCAAAATGAGACGTAAGCCAGGATGTCTGAGCTTTTGTTGTCTATAATATAGCGCAAGGTATTTTAAATGACCAAACTACACAATTACACGCCAGAAGCGGGTTTTCAAATAATGCCGTCTGTTACATTGGCCAGAGATCAGAGGTCAGAGGTCACTCCACCCTGGACTGCCTGTGTTCCCCTGTCTAGTCAGTTGGGGACCCCCTTGTTTGTCACTATGGTTATTCATCAGCTCCTCCCCCTTGTTAACTCCTCTCGCTCTGTGTTTTTAAAAAACAAATCCTTGTTTTCAAGGGTTTCAGTAAAATAACCTTTTTTAGGGTAAAAAACATTTCCACTGTCCACCTTATTCTTTCCATGAAATGTCTGCACAGCAATTTGTACATTTTATGCTTCCATTCTCATTTGTCTCTATCTCAAAGATGTTCATTCTGCTGCTTGATAGTGCAAACTGGTGTGTCTTACCCTATTATTGGTATGTACACACTGACGTAATCAGTTTAACTATTTACGGCATGTTGTTATTCTTCTTGTTATTTCCCTATGAGGCTAATGAGGCGGAAGTCTCACTTAGGCTTACTTCCATGTTTAGAAATAAAGTTGGATATAGAACCTTTTGGAGTAAAAAGATTCCATGGAAGGTTCTTAACGGAATCATCGATGCTCAAAAAGAATGCTTATTGTTAAAAGTGTGCGATAAACAGCAGACCAACAGTGAACAGTGTGTTGTGGAAACTTATTTTCTTTATTTTGCAGCCGGCAACAAATAATGTGTTCAAATGAGAATCTAAAAGATCCCGGCGCTCTGACAGACCAGTAAAAAGAGAAGATGGGAGAAGACAACAGAAACACCTCCACCGGGACGTGGACTCTCATCCACCCATCGGGGAGCCCACATGACCTCCTGCCCAATTACGACATCCCTCTGGATTACGAGGTTCCGGCGGATGAGATCCCGGACACGACTCAGGGCCGAGCATTCTTCATGGCTACAATCGTCATCGCTGTGGTTCTGGTCTGCATCATGCTGGTGTGCGGCGTTGGGAATTGCCTCTTTATAGCCTCATTGGCACGCTACAAAAAACTAAGGAATCTCACCAATTTACTCATCGCCAACTTGGCAATTTCAGACTTCCTGGTGGCCATTGTGTGCTGCCCCTTTCTGGTGGATTATTACGTGGTCAAGCGGCTCTCATGGGATCATGGGATTGTGCTTTGCATCTCCATCAACTACCTTAGGACTGTGTCTCTCTACGTGTCCACCAATGCCCTGCTGGCCATCGCGGTGGACAGGTGAGCCTCTGTGTCTCCGAGCTCATGCAGCAGATGTTGTTTGCAATAATCCTGCTAAATCGGTTTTGGTCATAAGGACAAAATCTCACGTTATTCACTGTAGCTTCAAACAAAAAGCAACAAAACAAACTAATGATGTGCATTAAGTTTTAGAAGGTTGCTGCATTTATGAAAAATGCCACATTCTGTGAATAGGGTACAAAGTTTGTCTGTTTAATTTAATCAGACATTCAATTTCAAAAAGAACATATTGATCAAAAAAACACAGTTAAATGCAGTTGTTTTGAGATTTCTAAGAGTACTGGTGCACAAAAAAAAAAATCATGATTTCCACGAAACTATGAATCAGCACGAACGATAAATGAGGCTTAAAATTTAGCATTTAATCACAAAAAAAAAAAGTTTGGTAACATTTTAGAATAGGTAACACTCTTAACTACAACTTTTCCCTCAATAAATTCTTAATTTGCTGCTTAATAATAGTTAGTGCGGTATTTGTTAAGTTTAGGTATTGGGTAGGATTATGGATGTAGAATAAGGTCATGTAGAATAAGGCATTAATATGTGCTTAATTAGCATAAATTAGTGGCTGATATTCCAATAATATGCTTGCTTTTAAGCAACTTATAGTTGTAACCATAAAATAAAGCATTACCCAGTCTTAAGGGACTTCCTTCAAAAGCATTAGAAAATCTTACCAGCCTTAAACTTCATAATATTAATATCATATGCAGTTTTTACCTTACAGATTTTACAGTTTAACCTCTTTGGGTTTGCACCGTATTCATGGCTCATGCCACAGGAAAAGAGAAACTGCTCAGCTTGCACATTTTTTAATCCAACTTAAGCATGCATAAAGTTATATTTACGACTTCCAATCCTACAAGCAGGAACTTCTCACAAGCACACGAACGCAGGATTAGAGACTTCAGTTCAGATTTGGAAGAGTCTTGAATTTGGATTAGGTGCAGACGTATGCTCATTCATACACTCACAACACCTAAAGTGCTTTCTGACACGCCGCTGTACCTGCATATGAGGAATTGCATGACGCTTGCATCACATTTGGCCAATCCCTGAGGCTAAGATAGCTAATTAGCTTGTCAATATTTGAATGGCCGGGGAGAACATGCTGTATTTAGCCTACAGCAACAGCCTCAGCAGGTCAGAAAATTAGCATCTGGCACAAAGTACAGTACATCCAATATTCAGTATCTGTACAGAGCTTAAGATAAACCCATTAGTCAGTCCTTGCTGCAATTTGGTTCATCTTCATCGATTCCCAAGCACATTTGAGCAAACGATTTAAAATTAAAAAAAAAAACTAATGTACTACCTACTACAGCATCCTACCTGAAATTAAGTCTGGTTAGTTTAATTTATTGCAATAGATTTTAATAAAATGTTTCCTATTTAGGCAGCCGATTAGGTTTTGGAACAGAGCCACTCTTATCTTACAAAGCCATTCATAAAATCGGCTAACCTGTTCCTCCCTGCATGCCGTTTCCCATGAACTCTGACTTCTTTTTTGTGAACTCTCAAAATAGTACAGATGATACATATCAATAGAAAATTTAATAAAGCTTGAAAAAAGTCTTGGTTCTTCCCATGCATCACAGTAACCACATGTATTCGGGGCAAAAGGACATTCTGTTCACTCCGTGCACTCCATATCGAGCCAGTGAAGATTGCAAAGGTTTCCTTCGGGGCGAACAGAATTCTTTTGAACTTTGGAACATCAGAATTTCAAGTAACACACAGAAGAATTAACAAATTAAAAGTATGTTTACCATTAATAAATGTAGAGCTATTAAATTCAGTGGGACAGATTTTCACCGCATGTGAGAAAACAAGAAGGGCCCTGGGAAAAAAATGTGCTGTTAATCAAAACAGAAATAGTGCTGTACATTTCATTTAGAGAATGTGTGATTGAAGAGCCTGCTATTTGCCACGAAAGTCAAAAGGTTATGAAATATCTCATTAAGCACAGGGAGCAGTGATCAGATCAGATCTGCGAGTCACTGAGTGTTAATAGACTGCTGTGTGCCAGACACATAATCCTGATTCATTTTCTACTTCTGGACTGTTCCCAGGATTTGAGATCTTTGATAAATACCAATAGAAATCCATCACAAACACCAGATCCCGTCCAGCGCTCACAGTTTCCTAAAGCAGATTCAAATCCAGACTCAGTCCATATGCTACAAGTTGAGAATCTAAGTATTGTCTACATGAAGTTTGAAATGGCATTTTGAGAAAAATAAATATTATTATACCTGAATATATACAGTAGCTTAAATTAAAAGCATTATGTGTATACAGGAGTCAATTTAGATTTGTTCATCTATAAGCCTCCTAATATCAAAACCAAATTGTTACTTTGATGAACACTCCTTTTCTAGCTAAAAATCCAACCTTTGAATTCCTTAAAATATTTACATTTCAGTTCCTTTTAATTGAAATGTAGTTGAATTTAATCTGGGCCACTTGGAATGCAAGCAGATGTCATGGGAAATCAAAATGCACGGCTTAATTTAAGACCACACTGCATAAAATCTAAAAACTTGTTTACAGAGATATGAGAGCATTGAATCTTATTGTAAGACAAAATACACTCGTATTTTAAATATACAAATTTTTTTGGAACAAATGAGAAGTTTTCCTACCGCAGTAACACAAAATACATTTATATTCAACATGCAATCTGTAAAATCAAATCGTGTAACGTTGCTATTAAAGCAAATCTAGTTTTTTAGTTAGCCTATTTCTTTTATATGTAGTGACACATGTTTCACTCTAAATTAGTTTGTATAAGGGAGGGATACTGCACCCTAAAAATGAAGATGTTGTCATTAATTAAACCCGTAAAAGCTTCAATCATCCTCGGAATACAAAGATATTTTGTATGAAAACCGTGGAGGCTTGTGACTGTCCCATTGACTGCCGAGTAATAACACTGTCAATGTCCAGAAAAGTATGAAGCGACGAGAATACTTTTTGTAAGGAAAGAAAGCAAAATTGTATTCATCGATTCGACACCATAACAACTGACACAGAAGAGTGTGTCTATGCTCTCTGTACAAAAAAGTATTCTTATAGCTTCACAACATTACGGTTGAACCACTGATGGAAGATGGCCCTGGACAGTGTTCATTACTTGTCAATCAATGGGACAGCCTCCCAGCTTTCATCAAAAACATCTTAAATTGTGTTATGAAGACGAACGAAGCTGTTTTGGATTAATGAAAATTTTCATTTTGGGGTGGAGTAACCCTTTCATTTATTTCGTCACGATGAGTCTTTTTTATATATAGGCTATGAGTACAATAATTATGTGCATTCAAGCAGTCTTCTCAGCGTTTTCTGTGTTCAACAGGTACATGGCTATCGTTTATCCCCTGAAGCCCCGTATGAAGTATCAGACAGCGTACTGGATTATTTTTGGAGTTTGGATAATCCCAGTCCTCATCGCGGTACCGTCGGCCTACTTCGCGACAGAGCACGAATACCCGCACAGCGCGCTCGGCCACGACAAAAAGATCTTCTGCGCCCAGATCTGGTCTGCAGACCAGCAGCTGATGTACCGCTCCTACTTCCTCTTCATCTTCATCGTGGAGTTCCTGGGGCCTGTGCTCACCATGTCGGTCTGTTACGCGCGCATCTCCAGGGAGCTGTGGTTCAAGAACGTCCCGGGATTTCCGACGGAGCAGCTGCGCAAACGGCTACAGCGGCGGCGCAGGACGGTGGTGGCGCTGATCGCGGTTCTGGTAGCGTACGTGATGTGCTGGGCGCCGTATTATAGTTTCACGCTGCTGCGCGATTTCTACCCGGCGCTAATCACGCGGGGCCGTAACTCGCTGGTCGTTTTCTACATCATCGAGTGTATCGCTATGAGCAACGGGGTCATTAACACTTTGTGCTTCGTGAGCGTTAGGAACAATGCTGCAAAGTGTTTCAGAGCCGTCAAACTGGCTAACTGCCGCTCGCTAACTAGAGCGATTGTCGGCAAGATGGCGGAGGACGATATTAGGACTTCATCCTTGCGAGTGACAGAGGATGTGGAATGTACACGAATAAAGTGAATTGATAAGATGGAGAAAAAGGTGATAAAAGAATGACTTCACGAGGGGCAAGGTAAGGAGTCATGGACACAGAAGGCCGTTGGAAGCCAAAACAACAGAATTTCCTCTCCAAGAGGTTCAGATCATATAACCGAGGAGGACCAACCATATGGTTCAGCTAAGAGTTGTGTTATGAAAAATTATCCTGATAAGAGAGACTGACCTGAAACAATGGCTGGCCGATCCGAATGGCAGCAAGGAAATAAGATGTAAATGCTGCCAGATTGATATATTTATGTCAGATACACTGCAGTGATAATTGATTAGTGCAAAAATTGCTTCAAAAACCTCCTGACATCAAACTGCATTTTCAGTGACCAGTGTAGTTTTCCTGGAGGATATCCAGAAATGAATCTTGAGGAAACAGATATTAAATAAGTGCCAGATGAAATGCCTAGGGTCACACTTTATTTTGGGGACCAGTTCTCACTATTGACTATGTTTTTTGCCTCAATACACTGCTAATTT
>JAUMHQ010000001.1:4053147-4075407 GCA_032361165.1 Enteromius paludinosus | reverse complement strand
CTCACAGTATGTTATGTCCATGTACTGAACTGTTATTATTCAACCATGCCAAGGTCAATTCAGTTTTCCATTCTATGACACCTTTTATTTTAGATTTAGTGATTTCGTTGTGTCATATTTGTTCATTTTGTATACTTCTAATTAGATATATTTTGTTGTCTAGTCACACTTTATTTTAAGCTATGGTTCTCACTATTGACTAAAAAATTATTCAGAAGTTGCTGCTAATGAATAGTTAGTAAGGTAGTCATTACTTTTAACAAAGGAGTGGATTAAGAGATTTAAATTACGGTCATGCAGAATAAGGCAATAATATGTGCAAATATTAAGCACTAATAACCAGCCATTATGCAAGAAATATGCATGCTAGGCATTAGTGAGAAATAGGTTTTTAAAATAAACTTTTACTTTTATTTCCATTTCTATTTGAGCACAGCTTAAACATTTAATAAAAATAAAAAAAATTAACTGTTTAGTTAAAAAAAATTTTCCCCCAATATTTCAATTCAGAAAAACATTATTAATAACTTTAGTTGATAATAACAACACTAAATCGAGCTTACATAGCTTTAAATAATAATAAAAAAACAATGTAATTATCTCAGTTAGGTATTAATTAATATGAATATTTATGAGTTTTCTGAAATCAAGGACTTGTTATGTACTCAGAAACGAAAGATCAATGGAGGCGAATGTTACCCAAATGCAATCATTGTTGCCATGACAGCATGACTAACGACACACGTAATTAAGAGAGACAGCAGCTCAAGAGAGAAAGATGCGAGAAGAGAGCTCCTATTTAAAAACTTTTGATGTCTTAACATCAAAGGCGAGTGAGCTTTTATTCGACAGAAGAGTGGAAAATGACAAAACCACCGTCAGCTCACATCAGATGACTAATAAAAACCTACAGGCTTCAGACGCAGCTGGCCCTTCAGGTTCTCAAGGATGCCGTGGTTTCTGGACACTCTCTTATCATTGACCTGGTGCAGAGCAAAGACAAAGTGAAATGATGATATATCTTAAAAAGCATGAATATGTCTGGTGGAAAAGTTTTCTGGACTAACGGTATTAGGCAATGTTTTCTTAAGCAGGAAATCAGCATTTTAGTATGATTTCTGAAGGATCATGTGACACCGAAGACTGGAGTAATGATGAAAATTCAACTTTGCATTACAGGAATAAATTACATTAATTATATTAATAAAAAAAAACATTGAAAAAATCTTATCCACTCCAAATCTTTGAACAGAAGTGCATGCATTTCTATATGAAGGGCATTCAATGTCACTTCCAATCATAAATGTCCACTGGCACCCACCACTCTCATAAACACTGCGCGCTGGAGCTCAGTGTCATTCATCATGTGTAGCAGAACATTACGGTGACACCATGAGGTCACTTCACTGTGATCTGGCTGATTTAAAGACCCCATGATATGAAACGACTCGCTTTCTGTTTTGTCTTGACATATTAACTCATGAAACAGCACGCTTTTTGCAAGACATTGTCATTTATTTTTACGTCTACTAACATGTGTATACTTACTAATAAGTTACCTTAAACCAAACATGATTTCATGGGGGCTTCAAAAAACATTCTATGCATTCCCAAAAGATGATGAACTGCTACACTTCTTGTTCAGTGTGTGACCAGCTTCAGATAGCATCAAACACAGTCCATTTCCACCGATTTGTTTCATCATTCTTATTCTAAAAACCTTATTTTAACCTACTTGTTGTCAGCATTGGGGACAGTTACTTTTATAAGCCATGCATTACAATATTGTGTTAATCCCTTAAAAAAAGTAACTAATTATGTTACTTAGTTACTTTTTAAATATGGGCAGAGCTTAAGTGTTTGATTTTTAATATAAGAAGTTCTATTTATAGCAAATGTAAAAGCCCTTTCACACCAAAAGGTGAATACTGGAAAATACTTGCTCTGGCACTTTTCACGTTAGCACAAATAATAAAAAGGAGTTCACAATCTGACATTGTTCTGTGTGTGCATGTGTGCGTTTGTGGTATGTGCCATAGGGTAAACTGTGTCAAAAGAAGGCCCACTGTCTTAAACTTTAAAAACCCCTGTGTTAGTGCAATGCAAAAAAACATGGACCGCTCTATGAATTCCTCCACGGTATCACCTATTTCTAACCCTCACACATAAGAGCTTGGGGGACCATCTAGTGGGCTTTGCTTGTCATTGCTGAATGATAAATGCATGAACCTGAAAGTAGCATGTTTTTTGTGTTCTACATTAAAACCAAAATAAAGAAAGCATTCAATACGCAGAAACACATATCTATATAAACCCACTGCACATGATGCAAAAACATGCAGCTTCAACATACAGACAGTGTTTTTACCCTGAGGGTTTCCTTCTATGACTATTTGGCTGTGAAAATGTATTTCTGTAAAAGTGCACAGCAGACTTGGCTCAGGTTCAGCCACTTAAATTATCATCAATTAATATGACTTGAGAACTTACACAATGGAGAGAACATGCCAAATCATTGAAAATATACTGCATACTAGTACTAATAGTCTTACCCCTAGAAATGGTCCTCTCCCCAGGACAGTTTCTCCGTAGGGCAGCTCTATAGGACTGCCACCGTCCACCTGCTCCAGCTCAAAGCCTGGCATCTGTGCATAAGACGACACACAAACCTGCTTGGACTTCAAGTTCCCCAAGAAAAATTCTTTAATTAACTGTAAAGTGCGTACAAATGCTGCAAAGCAGATTTGATCTTCCACGCGCTGCTGTTTCAAAACTTTCTCAGCATAAACTCTCCCCTTATTACAATAAGAAACAAACCACTTACTATTTTATTAGCTTGCGAAGACGAATTCGTTAGAGTCAACTTTTCGTTGTTTGGTGTACATGAAAAACCCTGAAGAAACTGACTGCGTTGACTGAGATGTGTGGTAAGAAGTGAATAATAATGTTTATTTACAGACTTCCGGTGAACTCCACGACGAGCATGCGCCGTACAAACACGCACGTGGGACCCCTATTTAAATGTCTGCCCACAAAGGTGCACAAATGTAGTGCCTAAATGATGAAAGCTTTAATATATATGACTCAAACTGGGCACTGCAATGACGCAGAATCAAAACAATTTTAAATTTCCGCTGGAGAGGAGCGCATGCGCAGGAGGAAAGGGGCGAGGTTTGCTTAGTGACGTTTCCGGCGTAAACAAACGCTGACGTTTAAATCCCCAGCTGTCAGAGAGACGCCACCGTCGGTATGAATCTTTTTTTTTTTTTATATTTAGTTTATATAAATATCAATCGTTTCTCGTACGGAATACAAGTGTATAGATGCGACCGTTGCGTATTTGTTTTTAAAATCTGTTTTAGACACTGGTTAGCTAGATTTACTTTGTTGGTGGCTTTGTCCACGAACGAACAGATACTGCGATCGTTTAGTTGCAAGCACGCTAAAGTTGTAACTCTTGTGTTGCTTAGATAACGCGTTATTTGTCATATGTGACCATGTGCCTCAAAACTAGTCATAATGGTAATCAAAAAGTCATCTCAATTCTGAATAAATAAGCTTTCCATTGATGTATTAGCATATAGGGCCATATCTGGCTGGGATACAACGATATAAAAATCTGGAATCTGAGGGTACACATTATATATATATATATAGAGAGAGAGAGAGAGAGAGAGAGAGAGAGAGAGAATTACTTAAAGCTGTCCAAAGGAGGGGTCTAGCGTTGCATATTACTAATCAAAAATTACGTTTTGATATATTAAGGTAGGAAATATACTGATTTTGGCATAAAATCTATAATATTGGCCGGTTCAGTGTATTGTTGGCTATTGCTACAAATATAGCCGTGCTACTTATGCCCCAGGGTCACATGTTTTGTTATACCAAAAACTGGTGTTGAATGAAAATAAAACCGAAACTGTTCTAGGACACTGAGAGATGCAGAATGTCTGTAGAAGGAGCCACAGCGCCATCTCCAGCCAAGATAGAGGGTCCAGCATGATTTCTGGTGACCAGGATCCACTTCAGCAGAACTTTACAGAGGCCCTTCCTACAGAGATGAGTGTTAGGATCTTCAGTGAGCTGGACGTCCGGAGTTTGTGCCGGGCGTCACTCACTTGCAGACACTGGAATGATATAATCGAGGGCAGCGATCAGCTGTGGAGGAGCCACTGTCTTACGGTGCTGGCTATTTGTAGGAGGGAGGTGGATGGAGACAGGCTTGCTGGGTGTTCATGGAAGGTTCGTGTTCAAATTCTGCTTTGTTCTGATCCTATCTGTTGCTTGTTTCTCATTTACCTTTCCTTTTTTGTTTCAGGTCACTCTTGTGCATAACTACAGAAAAGGCTGCGTAAAGCGGAGGTGGCTGAAGGGCCGATACAGTAATATCCGCTCTGCTGACGATATCCCGCCCAACAGCATGTGTCCACTGGACGTGGAGACCTGGGGAGAGATACTGGAGGCGGAACTGGATAGATAAATCAGAGAGAGACTTTTGGGATCCTGCCAAAGGACTGAAATATAGCTGAGTCTGCAATGGAAGCACTATGACTTAAACACTTCCTAGGCAAATCATTTCATTGTTCGGTATTGCAAAAAAAAGCACAAAGACTGTGGAGGTCAGAATACACGATAATGTGGCTTTTTTAATTGTATTACCTTAATTCCACTGAGACTGTAATGGAGAATGAGGTTTTATAGATTTCATATGATGGAATGATTTTATAGATGGAACAGAGAGAGGCTTTTATTTTTTTTTGTATAACTGCACATTTCGATCCAAGTATTGATTTTTGTTGATTTATTCAGTTTTTTAGAGTCACTGCCAAAAAGCGTTTTGCCTTAAATCATGCAACTATTATTTAATCAAAGCTAATATATTAATGAATATTATGTTACCCAGTGCTTTACTTCCTTCTTCAGTGCTGGCCTCTCTTTCTATTTATCTTGCTACCTGTATAATAGAAATATTGTTACATTTAAAAGCATGTAAAACACCTTTTTTCATACATGCATATTCATATTCACTCTGTATGAACTAGCACTGTAAAATGGCATGCTGTGAAATGGAAAGCCTATTTCATTTTAAAAAGTTTGTTCCACAGGTTTTATTATTAGAACACTGACTGCATTTTTTCCCTATCTTATCCCCTCTTTATCTCCGAATGGTAACTGTAGGTGATGCGCAGCCATTTCACCTTGCAGCCCAAGACTGATTGCCCACTGAAGCTAAGCAGGGCTAAGTCTGGTCAGTACCTGGATGGGAGACCTCCTGGGAAAACTAGGTTGCTGCTAGAAGAGGTGTTAGAGAGGCCAGCAGGGAGCGCTCATATGGTCTGTGTGGGTCCTAACACCCCAGTATAGTGATGGGGACACTATACTGACAAAGAGCACCGTCTTTCGGATGAGATGTTAAACTTTGGTCCTGACTCTCTGGTGTCATTGAAAATCCTGGGATGTCTTTCGAAAAGAGTAGAGGTGTGACCTTAGCATCCTGGCCAAATTTGCCTATTGGCTTCTGAACATCATGGCCTACTAACCATCCCCTCATCTACTGATTGGCTTCATTACTCTGTCTCCTCTCCACCCGATAGCTGGTGTGCGGTGGGCATTCTTGCACATGGCTGCCGTCGCAATCCAGACTGAAACTAACACTTTATATAAACTCCTTAGGAGAATTGACAGAAAAAATGGCATTATCTATAATAGTACTATGTGAGATAAATATAATAATTATGAAATGTGAAGAGAAAGGGAAAAAAGAAATACACATGGTGAAGTATATGTGCATGTATGCACACACATGTTGTATATAACTGAACAAACTCAGTCAGAAGGTCAATTTGACAGTTGAGCCCTTAATAGTGAACTTCAGTTTTTCTAGAAAGGAATGGCAGATATTTTAACCAAGATGTAGTTGAAGGTGGAGTTGGACACTTCCAATGTAGCAAAAGGCAACAAAAAAAAACAACAACAACAAAAACTTAGTAAATTTTTGTCCTATTAGACCAAAATAAATAAATAAAATTTAAAAAGGATGATGAATCTCATTCCAAGTTAAATTAAATAATTTATTAATAAATTAAATACTTTATTTGTTGGCCTGTGGTGGTATGGATTAAAATTACAATTACTGTGATGTTTTTTATCAGCTGTTTTGACTGTCATTCTGACAGCACCCATTTACTACAGAGAATACCTTAGTGAGCAAGGTATGTAATGTTACATTTACAAATGAAGAAACAAACTAATTTAAATCATAATCATAATGGATGAATCTGAGATAGAACTAAATGTGAAATGAGAAAATAACTTGCATATGCGTATATGCTTACTCAAACATATATTCCTTTTCATTGTATTAGTTAAAATGGCATGTGACACTTTTATTGGTCCATTAAATATTCACACACATTCTGTTTTAATCAGAACTAATGTTTTTATATAACTGCTATTATTTGTTGCAAAGCTTCCTGCAAAGACAAAACTAGGTTTATAATTAATTTAGTTAATTATATGAATGTTTTGTTAACATTTTAACCCCACTAATCACTTAATGGTGTGTTTAGTACATTTAAAATGTAGTTTTTATCACTATAAAAATGGCCCAGTGGCCACTCAGAGAAGCACCACATGATTCTTCGGTTTCAGCACTTTGGACAGAGACCGTTTTAATCTTGAGGATAAAGGATATGGACGGTAACACAGTGCCATTAGGATCTAAATCTAATGCGTAATGAACTATTTACAACATTCTGGAATCCTAAAATAAAAAACACATGACTGAAATACATAAACAAATAATCGCGGGTAGAAGTGCCTGTTTTAGCGTGAGTTTGTTGACCCAGCGCAAACCTTATGGCCCTTGCTGTATTATGAGCCCAGTTTAGCCATATGCATGTGTACCGATGTGTGCTGCACGGTTAAAATGGGTGTGATGGTTTGTGTATACGTCACAGCATCTCTCAACAGCTTCCTGGGACCATCCGCCATCCTGTTAATGACGGGCAGCCCTGGAAAAACATCGACCTCTGTTATCTCGCGACCATGGCCGACGTTCCAGCGATAATAAACATCGCGATTTCCCTGAAAATACAGCCCAATGACGGACCCGTGTTTTACAAAGTGGACGGTACGAGGTTCGGCCAGAGCAGGACAATCAAATTGCTAACGGGATCCAAATACAAAATCGAGGTGATCGTGAAGCCGGGCAGCGCGGAGGCCGCGTAAGTCAAACACGCGATTAAGCTGATCCTGTTTATATGCTTCTGATAAGATATAGGTGATTGCATATAAATAGCTCTTAGCACTCGATGTTTTCGCAATACTGAGGTCGAAGGCTGCACCTGCGCTGATGTAACAAATTAAATATATCGTATAGATATTGCTAAATAGACTGCTGCATGTATGCATGCTCATAAGACGATTCTTTACGCATGCATGCATGCTCATAAGACGATGCTTTTTGCGCATTAGCTTGCCTTATTTGGAAACGCTGTAAAACTAAGCCATGGGGGATGTGTTACAAAAGCACGAACCTTTAATGTTTAATTGACAGAAGGAATTTCAGATGTGTGTCAAATAAGCTGAACAAGCAGATCGCCTGACGCTTGTTTCTATGGGATTTCAGCACAATGGGAATCGGCGGAAAGAGCTTTCCTTTGGAGCAGCAGTCCAAAGATGACGAGCAGATCGTCTACAATGGCAACTACGACACTGAGGGAGTGCCACACACCAAGAGCGGGGACAGACAACCTGTGCAGGTCTCCATCGAGGTAACACAGCCCAGCCGGGATTCGGAATACAGTAGAATAGCATTGAATTCATTATGAAGTCATGGAGTTTATAGATGCTTTGCTAGATAGATGTTCATACTGAGTATTAGGGATTTGACACTAAGCATTCGATTTCACATGTACTGTTTTGGACCTAAATGATGCCTCAAACTGCTGAGGAGATTGTGCATGTGTTACACATGATTTGTACCCGACATGAGATAAAACAGGCAATCAAATTCTAGTTTTTAAGTCGTATCTGTTGGTCAGATTGGAGATGGAGGATGGGGTATTTGACCTGGACCAATAGGAAACGGTCCAGAACAGCATATAGCAACCCCATATAGGCTAACACCATGGCAACAGGGCTCTGGAAATCATGTCAAAATATGCATAAGCATGCAATAAACATGTGAGCGAAATTATATTTTCTTGTAATGCAAAAATATTTACAACTTCAACAAATCTTTTTGCAATGTAGAATAGTGCAACTTAAAATATGTGCAAATGATTGTATTAACTGCAAACTAAATCTAAGCAGGTTGCTACTCTACCCATGTTTAAATGTGTAGTTAACATGTAACATATCAGGTTTTTTTCCGGTGTCAAAGCACTGTTTTTTGCATGGGTATACAAGCACCACCCTTCTGTGACTAACAAATCACAAATCAGTCAACTGATTGAGTATGCAAAAATAATTGCGCTGTAAAATGTTCCTAACCTTCCATCTTTTGTTGCCAGTTCAAAGATGCCGGCATGTTTGAAACCGTATGGCAAGTGAAATACTACAACTACTACAAGAGAGAGCACTGCCAGTTCGGCAACAGCTTCAACTGCATCGAGTACGAGGCCAAGCCCAACGAGACCCGCAGCCTCATGTGGATAAACAAAGAGGTCTTCCAGTAAAAGATGAGCGGAGCAGCCAGCAGCAAACCTGCACAAGATGTCCTGTAACCATCATGGGGTCGCTGTGTGCGAGATCGATGACTGCAAAGTGCTCAAGTGCAATCAGACGTGACTATTAAGTGATCCATCAGGGTATCTGTTCAAGCACTGCATCTATTCGTTGTACCACTGCTCATGCATGATCCGAAAGTTTCAGTCCGAACAGAATTTCTCCCCATTTATGTCTCTTTCTCTGCATCTGGCCTGAGCTGGTGAAACTATGAAAAAGATGGTGATATTTTGGGTGGAGGGTTATTTGAATGAGACCGAATTTACAGCGCTCTCTTGGTCCTTTGCAAAGCACATGTCAGCTCTATTATGGTTACAAACACACCGAGACCATCTTTCATCAAGACTCAGATGAGAAAACTACACTGCAGGCCTGTATTTACCCCAGTGGTTTGCTGTTTTAGAGACGGGCAGTGCTCCAATGCTTGCTCAAAAAGGTGCTGTATGAACATACACAGGCTATGATACTCTATATTAGTATGTATAATGTAATATTATATAAGTAAAGACCAGTCAGTTAATTTTGTGGTCTTTTGGGACCAGCGTAAAACAATGATTTATTTGTGACAGGCGTGTGTGTTTCTGTATGGTGTGAATGGATGTTTAACTACTTCCTATTTTGTGTTACTGTTTTTCACTTGCTTAAACTGTTATATATGTTGCCTATTTTTCACAGAAGCATTAGTTCGCTGGTGAGAGTTAGATGTGAATCAGAAATGCAGTTGCTTAATCCTATGCCTATTTTTACTCATATTCTGATTATTTGTTTGCTCGTGGGGTGCCTATGTGTGTTGCTGAATATCATTCTTGGTTTTTCTGTGACTCGGAGCCAAACCTTTTTGTAAGAATATCTCGTTGCTTGAAGTTCTGTTCTGTTTTGAAAAAGAAAAAAAAAATCTTTATGGTTTAAGAAAATACCAGCCAATAAAAGACAGAAAGAAGAAAGAAAGTACAAAATATGCAATAAATCGAAAAATTTTTATGTGGTGGTTGTTTTTAGCTTAGACCCTTTATGTAATTTAGTAACTTAATATGCATTAGAGATGACCAGATTATTTATAACATCACATTATATGTGAACAGACAGCTACTGCTAACTAAACATGATTTATTTATTTTTTTTAAGTATGTTTATAGACATAAAGCTAGGACACTTGAAGATGCAAATACCTGCATATTTAGAAATAGTGTTAAAATGATATAAAACATCACAATAAAACACTCTAAAATAGATTAAAAATAATACAACCAGGAAAATAAAAGATAAACATTAGCCTATTTAAAAAATGAAAAATATTAGATATTAAGCTTCAAATGTAAACAAAAAAAAAATGCATTTATGTGGATTATTACACCATAATCCTAATCATATTTATTACAAATAAAACTTTTTAAAACAAATGTTATTTTAGAAATGGTCACAGTATGTATTTTTAAAAACAGGCTTTATGATAAAAGCCTTTTAGGACATATATGAATCAAGAAAATGAACAAAATCATGCAAAACTTCTCATGTAAAACACTGCTTAAAATGTATATGTATCAAAAACTGTTTTATAATTTACATCTTATTTAGGAATAGTCACAATTTTTTTTTTTTAAAGCAGACCATACAATAAAAGCCCTTTCGGATATAGATGAGTCAATGAAATAAACTGATATTAAGCTGCTCATGTACAGCATTGCAAAAAATACATAGTATTTAGCCATAATTCCAATCATATTTATTGCAATTAAAGTACATAATAGTTGAAATAACATTTTATTTAGAAATGATCCCAAAATTAATGCAAAAGCGGCCTCATGACAAATCAAGACAATCACTAAAACAATGGGGGAAATTTTTGAAAATTAGATATTTCGCTGTTGATGTTAAAATTGCTTAAAAAAACAATATATATGTGCTTAACCATAATGAATCATATTTCCCACAAATCACAAGAACTGTTTTGTAACTTTATTATCATAATCAGATAACGCAGCATGTGCCAATACTGAAGGCCATAACAAATTAGGTCTATATTTGCAAACTGAAATATCTTTCGTCTGAATGACAACCAGTCCTCTTCATTAAAGTCAGATACTAGGTTTCTCTTTCAGAACTGAGATGCAAAATCATTTGAACAGCGGTAATGATGCAAATGCGCGAGAGAGAAAATAAGGCAGAAATACCCGGATGTGCTGTTCTAATGCACCTCCCCCCTCCGCTCCGCCGAGTCTCCCTCGCTCCCTCCCTCCTTTCCTCTCTTTCTCTCTCCACCACCAACTCAACCCACTGCCTCTTCCCCCTCCGCTGCGGACCTAACGCTACCGAAGCCACTGCAGTGAATCCGTCATCCGTCGACTGTAAACCCGAGGAGAAGAAAATCCCTGCGACTTCCTCGCGCAGAAGAAAAAATAACCGTCAGCGACTCTAGTTCCGCGCGACTCTGCACAAGGCGAAGACGAGCCCGGCGACAGAATGGTAAGGTTCCCTTACAGCCCTCGCTAAACCGCTGCAAATGTACCAGAGATAGCAGATATCACCGATACAGTTGCGCTTCGGATCAATCGGCCGTTTAACGCGCGTTTCTGGAGCCGTGACGGGCTGGAAATGCGCTCGCGGTGTCGTGATCAAAGCCGTTGTTGATAAAACAGAGCCATGGCTGTCAGTGTGGCCCACGTTCAGGGCTGCTAGGCTCTGTACGCTGTGAAGGGAGAAACACAGACGGAAAACACGTATAGATTCCGGTGTAAATGCTGTTTCTGAGCGAGCAGGGATCAAATATAATGGCGCGGCGGGGAAAGAGAAACATTGTGTGTGGCAGCTAACGTTAGTAGCTGCTGCTCAATCGATACATGGCTGAAAAGCTGATCGAGAGCTGGTTTGCGTGGTAAATAGATCCGTTGACAACTTGAATCCACTGGTCGATTCTCCAGAAAAACCTGACTTTGCTTGGCCATTAATTATAAGATGGGGCTTGATAAATTTGGGGACCTTTTTTTAACCCCTGGGGTCATTTAAAATGTATGTTTTCTCATGAGTCGGAGTAAAGAATTACTGTAAAGTTTTACGTTTGCTATAATGTTTCAGTTGGTTTTGTGAGTCTACCCAGCAGTTTAAAATTCCCCAGTATGATAAAAATTAATAAGAAGTGTGAAAACGCTTTGCATATTTTCATAAAAGCATAAAAAACATGTTCACGCATCATTTGATATTCATTTGAATCACAGTGCCAAACACTTCTGTCATTACCACCATGCCAAGCATTTGTTAACTGTTGTTATTTATGTAAGTATAATTATATTTGGTTATGATGTGATGGTAATTTGCCAGCTTTTAGATTTTCACAACATGATGAGAATGGGTTTATTAGATGCCGCTGCCCGAGCAGATAGTATTTAAATCTAAAAAATATTGTTGATGAACTATGTTAATTGTTATGTTTAGTCAGGTACATGTTACAACAGTTCAGTGACATGAGAAGTCCTGTTTATTTATGCTGATTCAGTTCAGTCAGTATCTGAAATCATACAGTAAGTTGAAAAATGAGCAATCCACGGTTATGAAAGCCTGCAAATATCCTTTAGATCTTTAAAGTCATATTAGTGTAATGCTTATTATACTTAACCAATGAATTTGTACAAAAATAGTTTAAATGGATGCATGCCATATGAGATGATATATTTGTTTTCCTATCCTAACTATGAATGATTGTTTGTTTAATTTGATTTTATTTGCGTTTTTTTTTCCCCCACTGCTGTCCGTGATCTTATTAGAACAGGACTGCAGGCCGTTTTTTGGGTCTTCATTTCTTTTATAAATTCCTGGTCAAATAACGGAGGTTCATTGGTCAGGAGGTGTGAGCCTGTTGTTCGTCTGTTATAGGCATTCAGTTTAACCTCAATTCACACTGAATTGCTACCATAAGCAGGGTGGCTGATACAATGCAGAATATATGTATAATTAATGATAGCAAACAAAAGAAACGCAATATAAATTTTGAAACTGACGCTAGTTGGAACGAGCGCACTTTGTTTAGTCCGCTCAGCCAATGAGAGAATCTCGGCCTGCATATCAGTGTATCAATGCAAATGACCCGATAAGAAGACACTCAATGCACTCAATTCAAAGGATAGAAAAGTATGCATAGCATAGCATTACATGCTCCAAAGGCTTCACAGACCTAGATTTAGCCTAGTCTACCAACACCATGTCTACAGTATATTTCATTTTAATATCTATACTCGGACAAAATCATGTATGCTTATGATCCATATATGCTCTGTACAATAAAACGGTACATAAAAATCTGGTGTTTCTATGACTTTCCACAAGACAAAAAAAAAATTGAGTATATGTCAGAATGAAATAGGTAAAAATCTTAGTCACTCCCTCAGATGTTGTAAAAAACGCTCACGAAGCAGCATTTCTCTAATTTAATGCAAAGGTAATAAAAAAGAAATATGGTGTTAGGAATGTACATTATATATTTTTAAAATGTAAATAAAATATAAACCTGCTGTCGTTTTGACCAGAAGATGAAAACTATGACCTTAATAACTCTTTTAACAAATAAAATCTATGCACGGATTAATTTTTCACAGTAAAATCTATAGAATCTATATTTTAATTTCATGCTGACTTTTGTCATGCTCAATTAAAACAATAAAACAGCTAAATTATGCAAGTGAACCTCTGATGACCAAATGTTTATAGATGCAGGATATCCTGAGACTTTTCACCTGACCTTCTAATAGATGTTTCTACTGAAGGAGCTTCCTGATTGGACGTGATTAGTAGTGTTGCGATGTCATAAAGTGTAGAAAGTGGACCAATCGAACATTGCTACATTTGTGATTCCTCCGCCTCTTGCTTAGCTTTGAGGCGTCTCTCCTTGCCTGTCGACTCGCTCATGCTCGAGACCATATAACCAGATGAAGTAATCCTAAACCCTCAATCCACTTTAAGTTAATTTGCTGTCTCTCTACCACTAAAGTCAAAATAGCACAGGACACTCAACCTTAGCTAACCTACTAGCTGTGGCCAAAAACACTGTCTGTTTGTAGTGCACTGAGCGTTCAAGTTAAGTTTAGAGGGAGGGACATACTGAAATGGCTATGTTTAATACAGTAAATTAGAGAAGTCAGAGGACAGCATTCGACCACGCAGTGACTCAAGTGACCGGTCTCACACGAGTTGAATCTACTTCCACACACACATCACGGAAATACACCTCCTTTACTATCTCCACTAGTAGTTTTTCTCTCTCTCTCTCTCTCTCTGATGAATAGAAAATGTCTCCTTTTATTTTATAGTCATGAAAAGGCACTCCACATTGTAAGCTATGAAACTGTGTGCTAAACATTTAACAGAGAGCTCTAGATATTCTGGAAGTTGCTCTAGAAACATCTAGAGGTACAGTGATGTCCCAGTTTATCTCTACATTAGGTTGTGGCAGCTTTGGTTTCTCCCTGCAAGTCATGACAGGTATAGAGCACACAGCTCGATGAAGGCATCAGTCCTCCTGTTGACTTGAAACAACTTGATTTTTGTCTGGGAGGTCACACCTCTTTCTGAAGTCTAGCCCTCTGGTTGTCTTATCCAGTTCATTTGAAAATGAAAACCTATGCTGTATTATTTTCTTTCCCATTGATAAGATGTCAATCAGGAAGTATTTTACGTTTGCCAAGGCAAAGTAATATAACATTACTCCAGTGTCACACAATCATTCGAACATGCATACAGCTGTAAACAGTTATGCTGCCTAATATTTTTGTGCAAGCCATGACACATTTATAGGATTCTTTGATGATTAGAAAGTTAGAGTTATTTAAAATAGAAACTTTTTACCGTTATCAATGTCTACGGTCACTTGTGACCAATTAAAAGCGTCTTTACTGAATAAGAATATTAATTTCTTTAACAAAAATTACTGACCCAACCGTCTATGTATACATTAGAATACTGTGAATCCTTTAGCAGGAAGGCAGAATTGCATCGCTATAAGAGCTAATGTTTTTTAGAGCTGGTGTCCTCGCTACTGTGTTTCTCATTGTCTTCTCTTTCTCTACTTTTCTTCTCTCTATCGTGGCATATTCTCTTCTCTCTATGTCTCCTGCTATTTCTGCGTGTCCCAGTGTGCTGAAACTGGATGGTGATGGGGTGGCCTGATTTCCTTCCTAGCTTATTGCAGTGTGTATATCCACCCTAATGTATAACAAAGGAATGCCTGGGTGGTATGACTCTATTATGTGTCAGTCGCTAGAGACATTGCAGTTTCGGTTGTGCTAGAAATTATTTTTTCGTTTATATTGTGATCAACACATTTGGTATAGTAGTATGTGAAATTATTTTAACTGTTTTCAACATTGATAATGATAATAAGAAATGTGTCTTGATCATCAAATTTTATATATATATAAAAAACTAATGTTTCGCAATATTCCTGTGTTGACTGTATTTTTGATTAAATAAATGTAGCCTTGGTGAGCAGAAGAGACTTTCAAAAACATAAAGACATCTTAACAACCTCAAACTTTGAGTCAATAGTGTGTATATCAACACAAATCAGCCAGTAACCACACTTCGCTTTAGATTTTGGTGAGTTAAGTCAGTTGAGTCATCAATTAAGGATGTTGCCATTTCCCTTTCAGTATGATTACTGATATGATAACAGACTATGTAGTGCCTATGTGCTTTCACTTTTGACATCTACAATATCGCACGCAATAAAATCCAGGTTCTTTAGGCATCTGTTCTCTGAGACTGATGGCCTCTTCCATGGCTCTGCAAACTCACTCCTCAAATCTGATTAGCTAATTAAGACACATTAAGAGCCGTAGTTGTGACTGATGACCCTTTCACCTTGCGACTGTATGTCATGCAAAGATTTACTAAATCGCCTTTTACATTCAAGTGAACCGTAGCTTATCATAGGTCGTATGCTTGGCTGGTATGCTTTGATGAGGCAGAGTCATTGATTATGCAGTTAGAAGTGAAAATAACCCAATCACCCCTCTTTGGATATTGTTGCTGTGTCTGTCAGGCTTCACAGAACTTGTAGGTTTGATCAGTAACATTTTACGTGCATCGTCATGCTGATTCAGATTCTTGTTCTCTCTCTACAGGGAAATGAGGCGAGTTATCCCTTGGAGATGTGCTCACACTGTAAGTATTTGGGCTGGTGCTCAATTGTTTTTTTTGCTTTCTTGTTTTCACCAGAGGTGCTGAAGCATAAGTCAAACTAAATCAGCTTTAGTTCTAGTTGCAGAACTGACATTGTATTGTGAAGATTGCATTACAAAATGATACCAAATTCATTTATTGTGACAGTGAATGTGCAAATTAAATCTTGAGGTTATAAAAGACAGCTCTCATTTAAACAGAGAGGGCTTATACTGACAGAGAGTACAAAACTTCACTGTAATACTGTATACACTGCAAACAACACGATATAAAAGCCACAGCTAAATGTGACATTTATTGTAAGGGGTTTTATAATGTTCTTTAACAGTTTGGGCCTATTAAATGTTGTTGTATACGATGGAGCCAAGGTTTGCTGGCTATAATTTATCTCCAGAAATTAAAAAAAGAAAAATCCATTTAACAGAGGCACCAGTATGTCAGTATCGAAGTTAGTAGCACTCATTAACTGAAATAAGTAGATTTTATTGCTGTTAATGTTAAATATGTACATTTCACTTTTGCATCCTTTTTAGTTAATAGTAAATAGGGAAAATCTAGTCACAGTTTATGCTGGTTAAGCCAAATTCTGCGCTAGATTGTTTTTGGCTGAGCACTGGGTCTTTAAAAAGTGTCTTAAACACCACTTGTTTATCATAGTGATTATGTAATTATTGATCTATGGATTATGTAGGCGAAGACACAGTTTGTACGGTGTGTACAGTGCTTACGGCTCATATGATGGTTACTGTTTTTGTATTATTCATTTTTATTTCAGTTTTAGCAATTTTCATTTTACTCATTCAACTTAAATGTAAAATGTTGTACATTTATATATATGAATAAGCCGAGATGACCTGTGGGTAGTCACTTGCATGCAGAGTAAGCAGTCAGTGTAGTCAAGTCCAGTCCTTTAAACACCTGTTCCTGCTGCTCTGGGATCCACTGGAGATCAAGACAGGAGGTAGAGGGCATCCCCTGGATCAGTGGGGCTCTCCGGGTCTGGAGCAGGGCCAGCGCTAGTGCAACCAGACTAGACAGGGTGGCGGTCTGTGGAAATGAGGGCTATAAATGCCTCCAGCTGGTAAAGGTTAGTCTCGGGGCTGCAGGAAGAGCCTGTTTATTTTTAGAGTTGGTGGGAGTGAGTAGAAGAACACGAGGTGATAGTCCGTTTTTAATAGGTTTCATTTTTATGTTTTTTTTCTGCTCTACTTTCAGACATTTTTAGTACTGACAAACACATTAGAGGCAGTTTTGGACCTTTGACCACCCCTTTTCCAGTGTAATAGTGCTTGGCTGAAAAATCGGCTAGAATAAACACCATTTATTCCATTTATTTAAAGGCACGGTTCACCCATAAATAATATTCTGCAATAATTTACACAGCATCATGTTCTTCCAAACTAAAAGATGAACTATGAATGTTAACAGGATCCAAAATATATTGCTGTATTTCATGAAAGTATTATGAGCCAAGTCAACAAAGGCTACGAGAATACATGATGACAGAATTGTTGGAGTGTGAACCGTACCTTTAAGAAATTCAATTAAGTTCTGGGGCCAGTTATGCAAACTTTTGCATAAAGCCTTCATGTTAAGACAGTGTCTTAAGAGCTAGTCTGATCAGCTAGCAGTTAGCCAAGAGTAAAATGTTTTATTTTTTGTATTTACCTTAGACTAATATGCATTTTTATGCGACTGAATTAAAAAAAAATAAAACTGACCAGTCTTAAAGAAAAATTTTGCTGACTAGTCTTAACCTTTAATGCAATCGGCTGATCTATCTGTTACTACAGATCCCTTCCACAAGTAGACATTGCTTTTTGAATATAAATTAAAACTTCATTTAATAAGCTTTTTGCACCTAATACACAGTAAATAAAACAAAATATAGTACATTTTACTAAAAACACTTTCAGTCTTTCTACTTCAAATTTTTTTGTGTGTAATTGAATGTGAAATTTACAAGCAATTTTAGTCAAGTCACTTTTATACTTGATACAAATTGTAGCAAAGCACTGAACATTATCAAGTAGGAGAACAGAGGAAGAGTAAATGTTTTTTCAGTGTGTGTGTGTGAGCGTTTTAATCTTGCACATTGAGCCAGATAAGGTCAGCTGTGTAGAACTACATTACCCAGAGTTCTCTGGGTACAAGCACAGGGTTCCCTTAACAATGTTGCCATGGCAGCTTCACTGCCACAGGTTTCCAAGACCACAGAGGAAAGACCACTGGACTAAGATGAGTCTTACTCACAGTGCACAGCAAAGAAACAACTAGATGTTTTGTTCTGTGAATAAGAGGGCGAACAATGTCAGCAAATCCAGTGATTGGTTCATCCTCTTTCAACCCAGTAAGGATGAAAGCAGTGGGAGGTTATAGGTCAAGGTGAAAGATTAATTGCATCATTCCCAAGAAGTCTTGCTGCAGAATAAGGAGGCAGCAGTAATTAAATTTGCAGGACTGTAAAAGGACGATAACAAGTGTGCTGCTGTGAAACTGAGCCACCTGTTGGTCAGACGGGTGCTTAGTAACCACAAGGACACCATAAGGCCTCTCCAGTTAGGCAAACGTGGTTGATTACAACAAAAATAATTTTGGCTCATAACTGGTATACTTTGAATAAAATTTGGAGCATTTAAAAGCAGAATTTACGAATGTAAAGACCAGTGTTGGGGAGTAACTAGTTATATCTAAATCTAAATTAAATTAATATAAATTACAGGTACTTATGAAAATGTTAACTATTACAAAGGGGGTTACATCGGCAGATTTTTATTTTGTTTACACTTTATTTTATGGTGCAGTGTAACAAGTATAACATTTATAATGTAATTATTGTAATTCTACATCTGAATAATATTAAGACAGAGGCTATTTGCACTAAGCAATAGATGCTATTTATGCTAAGAGTATATTTCCTTAGCGATATTATTTAGACTAAGAGCATATAGCAATGGATTCTATTTATAGTACGTGGAAATAGCAAGATTTTCTGCTATTTATACTACTTATTGCAAATAATGGCAATTATCTGCACCTCGGTATTGTAGCACATTATGAAACAGTAGGCTCTATTCAATAGAGCCCTCTCTACTCCTACCCTACAAGGCTGGACTATTCCACCTTGTTGGACTTTCTCTAATTCATGCGTTATATGAGTCTTTAAAAGTCTTTGGTGCTAATCAACATTGCACCACAAGCTGTCAGTTTAGCTTCACTTGCACAGAATATTCGTTTAAGCTGGTTTTGAATTCACCTCATCCCAAACAGACACATGATTTAAAGGGGATCGACATGAGAAAAACACCTAGGAGGAGCAGAATGTACTTGGACACATTGTAAAAGTCAAACGCATATTACCACAAAACAGTGCTACAAATGATGTTGCACAAGTTGTCATTTTCGAAACCATCATGCGCTAATGAGCACGTACACCACTGCTCTTCCTCTGCGAAGTTGGCCGTCCTTGTTGCTAGGGGGCTTTTCTGAGAGGCCCTTATCAGCCATTACAGCAAGCGAGTGTTTGAGACCATCGCGGATCAACCCGGCTGCTATAAATATTCCCTTGTGTCTCTCGCGTCTCAACATTGTTTGAATACTGTGGCTCAGTGATGCAACTGCCCCTGCTGAAGCCCAAAGGGTCGAGGTGAATAGCATGAAAATTTTAGCTCTTGTTTTTACTCTGCTGTTGCCTTGAAGGCATTTTTAGGTCGTGTAAATTACTCTGTCAGTATGTGGACTTTGACTCTGGCGTGCTTTGTCCTGACGCCTCGGTGAACGACAGATGTTTGATGGTGTAATAAAGTCACCTGGTTTAATGACACACATTGGCACTAGCTGTATCAGGGTTAATCCATGGCATATTAATAGATATGAAGAACAAGCGGTTGCATCATCTGCTTTACGGTAATCTGGGAAGTGTCTACAAACTCAAAATAGCACAGCAGAAATCAGTATGTCTCTTTACCTCTCTTTCATCTGAGAGAATAATTGGATGTACAACATTTTTCATCTGTTTGCTTTTTATTCAGACAACTATTTTTGGAACCAAGTCAACTCGAGTATTATGTTATTGTACTTAAATAGTACTTAAATATAAAAAAGACATCCTGAGACCCATATATTTACTTTCATCCTCTATATATGATTTAATTTGTCCTGAATTTCTGAGTTGGTTGTGCCAGGGACATTCATTTAAATTATTTACCTGTTTAAATTGTTGCTGTTATATTATTTAAAGACTTGAAAAATGTTTTATTTGACCTGTTTGGTCATGTAAAGAAAAATGAATTAAAATGAAATTAAAGCTAATTCTGAGGTAGGCTTCCATTTAGTTAGTTGGACATATTAACACATTGCGCTCACTTAAAATTTAGCAAGGCAGATGTTTCGCATATTTAATATTCTATTAAAAAAAGTGTTGTTGTTTTTTGAGAAACGTAGAAAATTCAAATGAGAAATCTTTAATTAGTCATTAATTAAATTGAGAAATTCAAATTAATCTTTAATTTTATCCATGTTTTGCCATTAAGCTATGTCAATTACAATTTATGAAAACAGATTTGAAGTGATCTTTTTTTATAGGAAACGACTATTAAAATGCAGATATAAATTTTTAGGTCGAGTCTACCATTTAAAGGGATAGTGCACAAAAAAATACAAATTCTGTCATTATTTACTCACCCTCATGTCGTTTTAAACCTGTAAGAACTTTGTTCATCTTCTGAACATAAATTCAGATATTTTGCATTTGAGACAACATGTACTTTATTTTTTAATTTTTTTTAAAGTGTTCTTGTACATTCATAAAATGACAGTTAACCCCAGATGTGACATGGATTATTTTACCAATCTCCTTGCTATGGACGTTGATCGTGTTAATTCCATTGCGGTTAATGGGAGTGTCAGAAAGCTCTCAGATTCCATCAAAAACATCTTCCATCTTACGGGTTTGGAGCGACATGTGGGTAATTAATGACAGAATTTTCATTTTTGTGTGCACTATCCATTTAAATGGTACACTTGACCGAAAAATTGATATCTGCATTTTAATAGTCGTTTCCTTTAAAAGGTCTCTGTTAGTTGAGCAGGGTGAGTTCTTTGTTACCTCTGACATCGAGGGACTGAAGAGTTACAAAGGTTGAGAATCGCTGCTCTCGGCCACAGTTTGTGATTAGGATTTTTAATTTGATTAACTGCACAGTGCTAACCCCAAAAACAGCCTGGCCGGCGATTACTGGAGGTGTGTACCACGTGGCTGTGTGAATGAGATTAGGCCAGTTAGCAGTCCATGCAGCACAACAGCAAGCTGTAGTTGAACGGCAACCCTCAGCGGGATGACCATGACTGCCAGGCAGGAGAAACTGGGTAAGGTCTATTCTGGGAGGGGTTCTGGCTTTCTGATGGCAGCCGAAGATAAATAGAAGTGTGTGTGTGTGTGTGTGTGTGTGTGAGAGAGAGAGCGTGCCCTGGATGTGGAATATTGCATCCCTGTGTATGTGTGTGCTTTAAGACTTGGGCAATCCTTGAAGGCATATTAGATTGACGCTTTGAAGATGGTTGCACCTGAGGAAAATCAAAGAGAATAAGGGATGCATAGTTGGAGTTTTGTGTTGAAATGACTTGTTCTCACTGTTTTCTTCATCTTTCTCTCTATTTCAGTTGACGCTGATGAGATTAAAAGACTAGGGAAGCGGTTTAAGAAACTCGACCTGGATAACTCGGGTTCTCTCAGCGTGGAGGAGTTTATGTCTCTACCCGAGTTGCAGCAGAATCCGCTGGTGCAGCGAGTCATCGATATATTCGACACAGACGGAAATGGAGAAGTGGACTTTAAAGGTTTATTTTCCTGTTTATTTTCAATTTGATGCGTAGCATGCGATTTAAGCATTCATAACTGCCCTCATGTAAATCAAAGGCTTAAAATCTGCTACTGGCTCGTCTTTTGGAATAACTGATATTTTCTACTGGAAATGTAATATTAGGTGTGTATTTTCTGACTCTGATGTCAGTTCAAATTGTTGTATTGCAGTCCAGTCCAGTGCTTTTTTTTGTGAAAGCGCAAGATTTACTTGCGCTCCATGCTGGTTGCAGAGGCGATCTGTACTAGGGCTGTCAAAATAGCTGGAAAACTCCTTTTGAATTTGGTTACTTGAATATTATCAGTATTCAAATTTAATTTGGTGGGGCTTTGGCTTTTCTTCGAGGGCACATCGAGCATTACTAATGCATGTTTCTTCAAAACAATAAAATAACATGCTTACCTATGAAAGAAGTCCATAACGTTAAATTAAAGGTGCCATAGAATGGAAAACTGAATTGACCTTGGCATGGTTGAATAATAACAGTTCAGTACATGGACAT
>JAUMHQ010000001.1:4018213-4035097 GCA_032361165.1 Enteromius paludinosus | reverse complement strand
TTCTGAATGCCTTTGACAGATCTCAAATGAGCCATTTTAATATAGATTAATCTAGATTAAAAAAAATTAATCTATGCTCACCCCTAATAAATACACACTCACATGCATGTATATGTTTAAGAACAATATGTAAGATATGTATTACATAAAGATAAATAGGCATCTAAATATATGTAAATATTTTTTTTTTAAATATGCTGTATGGGTCTTTATATATACATAATAAATATACACAGCACACATTAAGTTTTAATTTGGATGCGATTTAGATTAATTGTTTGACAGCATTAGTGAAGAAGGTCCTTAAGCCGGGATTCGAACTCGGGAAGCACGTGCCAACTGGGAACGATTTTTAGCCCAGCAGATGAAGGATAACACTGATAAATCATAAAAGTAGATTTTTTAAACGATGAGTGATGAAAGTCCCAAAGCAAGTTTTCTTTTGTGTTTTGTACATATCTCCCCAATATTGTTCATTTTAAAGAAAGGTGTGTAAAGAGCGAATGAAAATGTAAATCTCTCTGTTACGAAAGCCTTTTTCTGTTGTTGTTCAACGCTTTTCATAAAATATAAATAAATAAACATAACCCATCCTGGTTTATCGAGCGCACTCGTTTAAAGCACAGACAAACTGTAAAGCGTGCTCACTAGCCTAGTTGTTGGTGTGTTAACAGACTCTAATCAGGTTAGTTAGACAGTACTGAATTTATGCAAAACTAGGTTGCGATGGACTTTTTTGTTTTTACTACCCACAGATTTCCAAACGGTTTGTCAGCTGAACCCTGCTGCTTAACAACACAGTCATTCTTCATCTTCTGACAAACCTTGGCAAATGAGCCCAAATGGTAGAAAACACTCCGTGAGAGGACAATAAATGGTGTTTTGCTCTGCAAGATTGAGATCAATGAATGAAGAGATATTTGTAAGTAAACGGGTGAATTTTGATTTCTTGGTGACTACTGTGCTTTTGTTAAATAAAGCCAGTTGCTTCTTCAAACGAGGGCAACTTCCTGTCCTGGTACAAGCTTTCACAAGACAACTCGACACCCTTCCGTTTGTCTCTCTTTCTCTCTTTGCCCTTGAACCGAAACAGATCCAGAGATATTCAATCCCCTCGTTTCCTCGATTCGATTGTGGACACCCCTTATTATATGCATGATTTAAATGGTTAAAACAGGATGTGTTAATCATGCATTGCTGTAAATAATACATTATATTTTGCTTAAATGGAGTGAAGCCTTTAGGAAAAGATCTCTGACAAGCACATTTCCACCTAGTGTTACGCGTAAACGATAATAATTGTAGTATATGTGTATAGTTTTTTTTATCCTATAAAATGTATAAATATAAACTCAAAACACTATACTGTATCACACGCATATACATATATACATACTGTGTGTGAGTAGCTATATATATATATGCATGCAGTGTTTAAAAACACATTCCTAGATGCATTTTGGTAAAAAAACATTTTTTAGAATGCACAACATTTTTATGATCCTAAAATACTGTATATTTCATTAAACGTACAGCTAAAGGGCTGTAGGAATAACTGAAACATATACTCATAATGCAAACAGGAAGGCTGCTTCAGAGTCAAATACTGTATGTCAACGTAAAACAGTTTGCCAGAGTTGTAAACATGGTTTTGGATTAGCTTCAAGATTCTCCAGTGTTGAGAGGATGGCGGGTTTGTTTTGGTAGTGGCTTTAAACAGGAAAGTGGAAGAAGACCGAGATCAAGCATTAAAATCCAACCCAGACATTTTAATTTCTCTGACCATCACTCACCTTCATACCACAGATGGTTCTGTTACAACCACAACCCATGTTCAGAAACCACTTTCTCTCGTTCAGTCCTGCTTCCTATGCTATAGGAAACAGTTGATTTTAGGTGAGGATATGTATGTTTGTCTGGACACGGACTAGAACGTTAATTTGTCCCAGTTGTTGATGAGATGTTCAGTTTAACCCGAACAAGTCATATACAACCCAAACCACAGGAGAAAGCAGTACCTCTCGCGCCCTACAGAGGGCGATACACACCAGCGCCAGTGTGCGGACCACTTTCAGCAAAGCACACGTATGCTGTGTTTAAAACAATATTCTAGCATACTTCTAGTAGTATTTATATCATTTACAGTATGCACCATGCTACTACGTTCGCCACACAATCGAATACTGTATCCCACAATGCAGCGCGCCCAATTTGACCTCCATATGACTGTATCATTATTTGATAAGACGCTTTTAGAATGATTTTGGTAAAACTTTTAGACGTTTCAGACTTCCAATGAAATATCTTTGTACACAAAATTGTATAAAGTTGTGAATTAAACATTTTTGCGATGACAAGTCACAAGGTTAAAATGTAGCTCTGTTTAAAGCGTTATTTCATATTGTGTTATGACTGCATCCGTGCTGATACATTTATTTAAAAAAAACTGCATGACCCCAAACTTTTGAACAATAGTGTACTATTTTAAACGTGAAATATACTGTATACTAGTAGTCCGTTCCACACACATGCGACAAAAATGATATAACACACGAGTTGAGGTATGAATTTTTATGTGAATAAACCCACACTCGCTGAAAACCAAACAAACACGCACACACACACACACACACACACACATAGTGTGAATATACAGCTCAGCTCACGTCAGTCAAATCCAGAACAATCATTAGTACCTTTGAAAACTGTCCCAATGCATCTGAGCGCATTTCTACCGAAGTAAATGATGTGTGAGAAACCTTTAGTTGCACTCGTCACGTTTGACACATCCAGCAGCGTTATATACATTAACAGGCTTTGTGTTGAATTGCTCTGCACAGATCAGATCATGAATTCCTGTAATGGACGCGTGACGTCGGTGTCCGTCGCTGTGAAAATACTCCCGGGCTTTTGTCTGCAGAATAATGACTCTTCGTTTGAGGTGGCACTTAAGTTGAAAGACGAGACTTTGTTTTGACCTTCCAGGCCACTTGAAGATTCACCTGGATCCAGGTGAAAGGTCACGTGAAGGAATCTCCCGGCCCAGAGCGACTCGGTCCAGGTGTTGAGGCATCGCTTTATCCTGTATTGTTGTCTCTCAGTCCTGATACGGTTGATCTGCCCATCACAGGGAACGTGAGTCCCGGCGGCCATCTTGAATGCGTCTGTGCCGCCTGGTGTCGAGAGTGAAGCTGTAGGGTTTTTTTTACCGTTGAATAAAGGCAGTTCCTCGAGGTGCAAGGGGACGTGAGCAAAGGATCGATCCTCTCGCCAAAAAGCCTGACTCTGTAATGAAAAAGAGTTGAAATCGTTTATGAGGAAACGGTACTGGCGACGCCGCCATCACAAATCAACCCAGCTGACATTTCTATCAAAACAGCCGCTTTCATCTTTATCTTTTCCTGTGGGTTGAGACATTAACTGATTTCGATGTCATAAACTGTCTCCACAGAGTAATTGAGTGACTAATTAATCAGGCTGGGTGGTTTATACCAAGTGACAATGGAATTATGGGATAGGGATTGCTAGTAGATTTCACAAATGTGACCCTGGACCACAAAACCAGTCATAAGGGTACTTTTTTTTTTTTGAATCTGAATAAATAAGCTTCCCATAGATGCATGGCTTGTTAGGATAGGACAATATTTGCACTAGAGGGTGCAAAAAATCTAAATATTGAGAAAATTGCCTTTAAAGTCGTCCAAATGAAAGTCCTTAGCAATGCATATTACTAATCACAAACTAAGCTTTGCATTTACTTAATATACTATTGATTTGTGTCATAAAAGAAAAATCGATCATTTTGACCCATGCATTGTACTATTGCTATACCTGTGCTATTTATGACCAAGAGTCACAAAGAAACTCAGTAAATAAAAATGGAATTTGAAACCCTGATCTTATAAGATATCCTATACTAAAATATCTTTTTTACAGCGTACAGTTTATAACACAGCATGGTGGGGGTTTGGATAAATGGGAATCGCTCCAACAAACGATGACAGAAGAAGAGAGAGGAATGGTGAAAGCGTGAGAGCTGTGAGAGGCGCTCTCACTGGAGGGGAATCCCTGCTGTAGGACCGTACCTCTGCTCTGCTGTGTTCAGCAGGATGCCAGGGGTTTGTTTACATGTAGTGCCACTGACTCTCCAGCCCCATATTCACTCCCCCAAGACCACCCAGAGCCGCTGAGAGAGAGACCAAGAGAGAGAGACACTTTCATGAAACAGAGCATTGAGAACCTACAGCATTGAGAATAGGTTTTTGGAGAGCTTTAAGTAGATATCATGTAAAGTAGCAATTTTGCATACATTTAATTTGTTAACATATAAATGTATATATATATATATGCCTACTGTAAACCATTTATTGTGTACTGTTCAAATATTTTGGGGTCACTAATAGTTTTAATGTGTTTAAAAGAAGTCTCTTCTGCTCACCAACACTGCATTTATTTGATAAAAGTAGAATATATATATATATATATATATATATATAAATTCTGGAACTGAGAGGGAAAGTGTCTTAAATACAGCATTAAAGTCCATGAACACACGGCTTCATTTTCCTCAAGTGAAAAATAATTTAATATATATTTATTTAGATTTTGTGCAAAATCATCCTTTTCGTTTTTACAAACCAAGCAGTGCTTTGCTTCATTTCATGGCTTCAGTTACAGAATGGATGCACATTTAGTCCCTCTTAATGTAAACATTCAGACATAAGCTTGATGTACCTGGTGGTCTGATGCCCATGTGCGACTGTCCTTCCATTACAAAACCTCCCATTGGCTGACCATCAGGAGTGTATGGGCCACTGTGACCTACTGCACACACACACACACACACAGACACACACATATATTACACAAGAGACATAACTACGCCAGCCACTTCCCAGAGGAGATGTGTAAACAGAGGCGATGCTAACATCACTCCCTTTCCAGCTCAACCAAACCATTTACTGAAACCAAACTCCAAAAATGGGTCAGAAAAGATAATTTTGTAAGTATCCGTTTGGGGCAAATGTCTTTGAGGTCTATTGCAAACAGCAAGCCTTTATCCTCACCAGACCAACACAAATCACACTTCATCCCGAGGAGTGTGTGTGTGTGTGTGTGTGTGTGTGTGTGTGTGTGATGGATAAGGCTGAGTTCAGCTAATTCACCCTGAAAATCATTTTAGGGGCAGTTAATACAGCACACAGTCTTGAGTTTAAAAATAGCAAAACACAACTGAACCGAAGCATGTTTGGAGATTTCACCACATTAAGACTTGCTATTTTGATTTATGTATAAATATATGTAGAAACCTAATATATTTCAAATACATGGTAACACTTTATATCGATAGTCCACTTTAGACAATCTACTAACAGTAAATAACTTGTCAGCTACATGTCAACTAGCAGTCATTAGAGTATTAGTAGACTGTCTGCTTAATATCTCCTAACACTTTATTATGATGGATCCACAGCATACTACATACTGAGTATCAGAAACTTTGCAGGTATGTCAGCTTAGTCTACTAACCCTAAACCCTAACAGTCTACTCTGAGAGTTAGTAGACATGCAGTTGTGAATGAATGAGAATTAGTTGACATGTAGTTACAAAGTTACTCATAGTTAGTAACCAAATACATTCATTTCATACTAATATTTCAAATCTATGACTGACATATTGCTTGAGACTTACTGATATAAAAATGATGATTAGCTTTATTTGGATTACTATTTGTGCACGATGCACATTTCTTGATATTAAGCCTAAAATGTGTTTTAATGTCACTATTTCTTAGGACTGTAAGACCTCTGTCTTTAAATGCAAGATGTTTAAAGTCTAGCTGAAGTATGCTTGTTAAATAGTTCCACTTCAGCAGAATCAAATATACTTCAGTTTATCTTCAGTCGGACTTCAGCCCGACGTCTGCACAATTAAAAGTCGATTAAATACTAAATTATTTGTTCTGCTTCAGTTTTAGTGTACTGAAAGTACAATTTCAGGGTATTTTTATTTAGTGGATAACTGTGAAAATGTATTTGTAGTACACTCAATATTAAATAAATGTATTTCACACATATTTTCATTCATTATAAATTAATATAAATTATAAATATGTAAAAAAAAATATCACACACACACAGATATATATATATGTATATATATATATATATATACGTATAAACAATACACAAGCAGGCTTTAAAAATACTGCGATAACAGTAAAATGGTGTAAAATTATTACATATTTTAATAAAATGGTTTTCTATTTGAATATATTTTAAACTGTAATTTATTTTTGTGCTGTAAAGCAGAATTTTCTGCATGTTTTAAAACTGCTGCATATTAAAATCTTTAAATTTGAGCCATGGTCTTAAAAACTTGATGCTTATGGCATAAAACACTGGGGAAAAAACACAGAAAAATGCAATCCATTTATCTCACAAATATTTGCACTTACCAATAATTAAAAAAATAGGGCAGATGAAACATGAGAGCATGTCCTGGATGACAGGCACAGCTCTGAGAAGTGAAATGAATAAGATCTGAGTCAGTTTACACGGCACTTGCCTGCGCGGTTGGACTGGTCGATCATCGGTTGGACAATCCTTCTCCTGGCGTTGATAAACCTGATGAAGCAAAGGAAAACAGGGGTGAAATCACACCAAAAAAAAAAGACAATAAAAGTGCATTGATGTTTTATTAACGCTGCTGGCTTCTGTCAAAGGCAAACACCATTAAAATGATTGCTCATACTTACGATTATGGATTTAAACACAAACCCAGAGTATTAAACTTTGGCGTGCAAGTCATCCAGCACCGCTTGTGCTCCAGACGTGAACGATTCCTCAAATCATACAGCTTATTAAGTCTGAAATGATCAGATTCATGATTTTGCCAGGAGGATAATAAAAAAATCCAATACACTAGCCGCATCTAGAGACTGGAAAAACAGAGACGCCTAGCAACACCATAGCAACCACCCACAACAATGCTACTGGCGTTAAAAAGTTTATTTGAACACAGAACATAAATGGAACTTCAATGCTTTCTGCACTTATTCCCATGCTACGCTTGACCTCTGACCCCCTGACTCAGTGACCTCACACCCCGGGCAGCCGCGCAGCTCTGCTCTTTCTCAGCCGTGACCTCTGACCCCAGGGTGCCAGGGCACAAGTCCACACATGATTAATGACTGCTCCGCGTCTCCCCAGGTGCTTCGCTCGCATTTTAACCTCCACAAAGGAGGGGAAGTTCTACTTTTAATTCACAGGAAGTGAATTACACACTCTGTGAGAGGTGTCAGCATCTGAAATGTTAAACAGCATATGACATTAGAGTTACGGGTGAGGAGAAGCCAACTTGACCTAAACATTCCCTGTATCCCCTTACTGCAAAAGAAATGAAGTCTCCTTTTCAGAGAGATGCTATTTTTATTACCAAGCTGGCAAACGTTTTAACAACAAGTCCACAATACTAAGGGGAAAAAACATCTTTTATGACGTATAACATCTTTTAAAAACATCTTTCAAATAAATGCCTTGGTGAGCATTAAAATGCATCAGTTATTTCCCTAGCATCCTACTATTCACATCGCAGTGCACTGTATGCTACGTATTAGACTCTTACAGACAGAAACTCTATTAAAAGTAATTGAGATCACACGGATAATTAAAAGTGCATATGTTCTGAGATTTTATAATAAACTATACAAATTATGTTGCACACCACATCTTGAGGAGCCCATTTGCTGCATTTAAAGCAGAGATAAACAGGAGGAGCAGCAGAGGTCGAACATTCAGAGCAGGTATATAAACGCTTTTGTGAGGTTGTAGAGGGCGAGCATCTCTATCAGCTCCGCCCGTTAGGTGACCAATCAGAGATAGGAGCCGTATCCCCAGCGGAGGCGAGCCCGTCCCACTCTTTAAGGGGGTTAAAAGCTGACCCCTCACTGAACCCCTCTTCTCACCACGAGACCAAGTTTACGAGCTTCATGCCTTTGCCTGTTCACTCCAAACACACACACACACTCGTACAGGGCCCAACACGCACGCCAAACACATAACAACACTACGCAGCAAGTCAAATATTTGGGGGCCCTTTCTGGTGCACAAGGGAGCAAAGAAACACATAGTACCTTTCCTTCACAATCCAGCACTGAACAAACCTGCTGTGACGCACATATACGCTAATATATTACTGCATATACCCATAAATATGCAGGAAATATATACAATTAAAAAAAAAAATTCTTAAATATTATTAATAAATAATACAAATTTGATAATAGAAAAATTTGAGAATTAGACAAATGTATCTATTTTTATTTCTTGTATATACAAAAATATATCCATTTTATATTTATATATTTACATATATTTTTTAAAAGTTATATATTAAATAAAATGCTCGGCATTTTTCTTAAATAAAATAAAATCATACATAAAATGTATCTTTATGTGCATAGGCATGTGTAATTATGTAATTAAGTTAAATTACAATTTTATAGATAGATAAATAGATAGAAATGGGTTTTAAATGTTTATAATTAACTATATACAGTGGGAACTGGTAAAAAAAAAAGTGGTATTTTAATATAATTTTTAATTAAAACGTTGAACTAAAAATCAACATGAATTCTATTTAATGCTCAACGTTTGTGCTTACCGTCACAGATAAATATGTGTTAAATTCACATTTAAATATATCTTTAATTTTAACATTTGTGAAAATCTCAATGCTTTCTGATAATTAAAATGTAAAAAAAAAGAATCTTTGCAGTGTTAGACTTTCGGACCCCGCTGTACATTCCTGGGTCTGACAGTTTATATTAATTGATAATACAAATTAATATAATACAAATTTGATAATATAAAAATTTGAGAATTAGACAAATGTATCTATTTTTATTTCTTGTATCTACAAAAATATATCCATTTTATATTTATATATTTACATATATTTTTTAAAAGTTATATATTAAATAAAATGCTCGGTATGTTTCTTAAATAAAATAAAATCATACATAAAATGTATCTTTATGTGCATAGGCATGTGTAATTATGTAATTAAGTTAAATTACAATTTTATAGATAGATAAATAGATAGAAATGGGTTTTAAATGTTTATAATTAACTATATACAGTGGGAACTGGTAAAAAAAAAAGTGGTATTTTAATATAATTTTTAATTAAAACGTTGAACTAAAAATCAACATGAATTCTATTTAATGCTCAACGTTTGTGCTTACCGTCACAGATAAATATGTGTTAAATTCACATTTAAATATATCTTTAATTTTAACATTTGTGAAAATCTCAATGCTTTCTGATAATTAAATGTAAAAATAAAAAAATCTTTGCAGTGTCAGACTTTCGGACCCCGCTGTACATTCCTGGGCCTGACAGTTTATATTAACTGATATTAATATTTGTAGCCCATTGAAGCTAAAACTCAACAACAAATGTTCCTGTCTGGAACCATAGACACAAAGTGTTCTTTTAGTCCCACTGTATTGTGAGTTCATTCGGAGGACAGTGTGTGTGTGTGTGTGTGTGTGTGTCTCCACGTTTAAATAAACCAGTCCAGCTGTTCCCAGTGATAATTTCTGTTTAATTTGACAGCAGCTCGTTTTCGCCCCTCTCGTTCCCTCACCTGTTTCCTCTGCGCTCCGGAGGTGCAGACATACACACAGCACTTTCTGCGCTCTTGTTTGTGTTGGGCTTTGAAGAGCACCTAATGTATTTTCACTCTGGTGATTAAAATGCTAATTAGTTGTCATTTTGATTATGAAGGGCTCTCGAGGTCTGGATTTTGTTTACGGTGATGAGCCAAAAGCCAAAGACGCGAAAATGTTCCGCCAGTTAAAATGTACTTCATGTAATAGAATCGGCTTTTAGAAATTATTAGATGTGATAGAATAAACCTGAGTACACCCACAAAATGTACATTTTTTAAAAATATGAAATAAATGTTAAATAAACAGTGGAAAATAAATATTAATTCAATAAAAATACTATATATATATTTATTTTTGTATTTATTTTTTATTAATGACTTAATGTTACTGAAATATATATCCATGCAGAAATGTTCCCACGAAATCAAGACGTCACAGGTCATTTCCTTCCACATCAAGAGCACGCACTCTTAAAAATACCACATCTTCGATGGTTTTTTGCAGTAAATGGCTGTCAAGAACCATTTTTCACTGTATGCCGTTCTTGAACCGACTAGTGCTTCTGGACTGGAGGGTCACGAGGAGTGTGCGAATTATTAAAGGAATCTTTGCACGGGAAAAAAAAAAGATAAATGCTTAAACTAACCATGTAATCGTGCAGTTAGGATAGCAAAACAGATATGCTTATCAGCTTAATAGTTGATAGGGAGGAGAAAGGCTTCCTACGTCCAAGGCTGTCAAACGCAAATTTATCTGTGAAAGCTCGCCAAATTAGACAGGTTTCATGTCTTGTCTAAAAAAACATGGAAAATTACGCAAGCTCCAAAAATATAATCCAGACTACATGAAGTAAGGGTTCAGTTGCTGCAAGCATATCCATTGTAAGCGGTGACCGCAATGTGTTTTTGTGTGGTCAACGACTGGCTGCCGAGAGCACGAAGCCATAGAAATTCAAGAGACGTTTGGAAACCAAACACTCAGACTATAAAAACAAGCCTGTTGAGATACTTTATGGGATGTGTGTCTGTCTGTCTCTCATCTGTACATTATTGTGTTGGTTTGTACGGAATGTACTCTAAAAAGCCAGATTGTGTCTGTTTTTAAGAACAAGTGAATTAATGTGCTTTGATGAGCTTGAAAAGGTTTTGTATAGTCCGTTTTGTTTGTATCGCGTATGTCTTCTTTCCGGTCCCTTGCTCGCGCTCTCACGTGTGTATTTGTCTGATCTGATGAGCACTCACCAGTTGTTGACCTGCAGGATGGTCAGTCCAGTGTCCTGGGACAGCTGCCTCTTCTGCTCCTCAGAGGGGTACGGGTGCTGCGGCAGGACACCAGCGTTAACAATCACAAAACAAGCACAATATGTACATGTTATATACGTATCTGAGGCTAACACAGAATAGTGCTCTCAACCCGTTTTACTTAAATTTGTAACGTTTCTAAGTAACAGATTTCAAAATTGAGATAAAAAGCAAATTTAAAAAAATGTGCATTAAAGCAAAAAAAAAAAAAAAGGGGCAAATTTTAACATGTTCCCTGATTAGATTATAAACTAATATATTTATCAGAGAATCAAAGGTATTGCCACAAAAATGTCATTAGAGATGAATGTGAGTATAACGTTTTTCAAAAATGAACAAAGATTAATTTAATATCGGCTATAAAATATATGCATAGATGTATAAATTACTTTGATACTATTATTATTATTATTATTATATACTGTAAGTAGATTTTAAAATGTAATCTTAAATCTCAATTGTATAATAAAAAGTAATTAAGATTTACAAAATTAAGTTGTATTAAAATGCATTTTAATTATAATTTTATGCGCATATACACATAATTCTTTAATATTAATAATATTATAAATTGCAATCAATTAAGATTTGCATATGATATCTTTAGCATGTTAGATTAATTCCATTTTTTTAAATAAATGTATTTAATAAGAATTAAAATCTCATATTATAATGTAATTTAATACATACAAATAAATTATTTCAATATTTTATATTATATCCATTCCTTCATTCAGTAGAATATATTATATAAAGGACTATGATTTACATAATTTAGATTTTTTTATTATTTATATAATATCATATATTTCCTTAAACACTTTAATGCATAATAAAATGCATTAAAAGGTAAATGTAACAATATGTACAAAAGTACACTGTTTACTATATTTTGATTTTACTGTATTTTTAATCAAATAAATACAGCCTTGGTGAGCATGAATGATACTTTTAAAACACATTTAAAAATCATCTTTCAAAAAACAAACAAACAAACAAAAACCCCAGTGTACAGGAAACAACAGAAACAATACAAACATCAACAGGGCTGGAGAATCAGGTTTCAGTTGCCGTTGTTTGAAGCGTGTTTTGCGTCTGTACTGTGTTTGCATGCGCAGCCAAACAGATTCCTTGTGTATCTTGGCAAATAAAGCCTTAACTCTAAAGGAAAGCCCATGCGCTAATCGGAGAGTTGCCAGCTGGGATTTAGACGCCAAGCCACAAAGTCATTACAAATTGCTATCCTGTAACCAAGGGTGACGGCTCTAGCAACCACCAAAGCCTTTCTCTAAACCCAGAGGATACGCACACAGCGACAGAGGAGGTCTCAACCTGTCATTAGACAACAACTGATCTTGGGTCAGCCGCCTGAAGCTCAAGGAGATCTATAAATAAAGAGGCGTGCATATTTAACTGATCCTGGAGCAGAGCTTTTACTGCAGCGACTATAAACACCTCACCCATGAATGACTCTCTCTTAACACCTGTTGCACGCCGAGAGCTCTGGTAGCAAATGGTGGGTAACTTTACGAGCAACTGAGCCATGCTGGCTGGAGGTGTGTGTGTGTGTCCTGTGAAACTCAATGAAGAGTTAAAGGTGTGTGTGGGGTCATTATCCTGTTTACAGAGGCAGTAAAACTGTTAGGGCTCTAATGATCGGTAATTCAGGGTGAACGGTACTTAAAAAGACTCTAAAACACACCCAGCCTCACCCGCTGCAGCTGTGTGTGTGTGTGTGTGTGTGTGTGTGTGAGATGGTCTCTGTATTGTACTCAAACACTAGTCTAGACTTTAGACTACACTCTACATAAACTCTACTATACCACCCTTCAACTGGTGGGTCACGACCCTAAAAAAAAAAAAAAAAATCACAGATGGCAGGGTACAAAACAATACTAGACGCAATTAATAAAATCCAAAAATCGGTCATAGTTAATATAATACTTTTTCATATTTTTGGGTATATACTATATATATATACTGTATATAATGAAGACTTAAGTTCAACTTAAATGTAATCTATAATGTATTATTTTATCTTTATTTAATATTTTATAGTTGTATTTATATGAATATGTTAGTTCTTTTGCACATTTTGGGGCATAAACAGTTCATGGTAATATTATATGTTAAGTATATAAATATACCTTATAATATAACATTAATAACTGTCTGCTAAATGACTAAATGTAAATGCAATATTAATATATAAAGTAATATACCAATATTTAATACAATAAAGAGATGATAAATGTATTTTTATAATAAAAAAATTTAATATAATAATTATTATACTGTAAATATTTTATTAATATTTATTTTTACTACAATAAAAAAGTTATTTTAAATAATAACAATATTTTAAAATATTTACATTGTTGTACTTCAATAAATCAATAAATGCAGGCTTGGTCAATCAAACTGCAGTGTTAAAAAATAATTTAAAAAATAATAAAAAATTAACTAACACACAACAAAAAAATTTAAAACATGATTTTTGAAAATAAAAAGCCATCTCTTTTTGCAAATAATCTCTTCATATACATTGCCATATTCTTGCTTACTCAATTAAATAAATTGTATTGATTTATTTGCTATATAAATACAGTTTTACAGATATGCAGCATGCTGCTTGCTTTTTAGTAGATATACTCTAAATTACGAGTAGCTTGTTACTTGGCACGCTAGTTTTAAAGTAGCTTCTCCGACACTGCATAAAACAGATTTTCATTTTAAAAAGATGTTCCTGCAAAGACCCAGCAGGCCGACTGGGATTTTCATTAACTTTGCAGCGCATCCCAAAGCGAGGCTCTTAGTTTCATCTCAGCGCCTCGTCTTCAGGCTCCCTCCCCTCTGCGTTTACCCCCCCCCCCCCAAAAAAAAGTCTGGCCGTGATGAATCACCTCTCCTTTCTTTCATTCTCCCCAGCATTTTTCTTTTCCGCATCCCTTTCTTTTCGTGGGCAAGGACGGAAATTCCCCGTAGGTCTAGCAGAGCCGGGTCCCCAGGAGGAGCTGTCAGAGCCGTAATGGATGGTGTTTTGATAACAGCGACTTCGACCCTGGAGAGACCCCGGGGGGGGGGTGGGAGGAACCCCAGCAGATCCATGCTCACATAACATGCCCGTGCAGTCAGGCCCCGCCCCGCCCCCACCACGGCCCTCCGCTCCTCGTTTTTTGGGACTGACGCTAATTGCGGTGCTCTCATTACAACCAAATGCTCCGGCGCTTCAAAGGAAAACTTTGCCTGTGGAGAAACCGGCTTAAACGGTAGCATGAGCAGACGAAAGTATGAATAAAGCCCTAAACAAAAGCCACTGTTACAGGTGGGTGTTAAAGAAGTCAAATCCCTGTATTCCCAACTGTCTCATAGCGGCTTTGATTAAGAAGAAAACCTTCAACCACAGAAATAAATATTACGTCCTTTCACAACCCTGCCTCATATTTGCTGAATGAAATTCAGTATTGTTTCTTACTCATTTTGGGCTGCTGATTTCAGAAATAGCGGCTCATTTTGCTCTTGCATGTCACACTTTCTCACAAAATATGTGGAATTTGTGAAGGTAAAGAAGTCCTGTATTATCACTTATCATCAGAATATACATTATACATCATCAGAAAACTGCCATACAGACATCATTTCTGGATAAATAAATAAACCCTCATTTAAATTTGTGGGTATTTTTATATACATTTAATTTACAAGATTTAATTAATTTTTTTTATTATTTATTTATAATTTTTTTTGTGTAATCTTGTCATTCATAAGTACAGTTTTTAATGTTTTTAAAAGACGTTTCTTATGCTCATCAAGGCTGTATCTATTCGATTAAAAATACAGAAAAAATATGTAATTTTTAAAAAATATTATTGAAATTTAAAATAAAGTTTTCTATTTTAATATGTTGCAAAATATAATTTTCTCCTGTGATGAAAAGCTCATTTTCCTGCATCATTACTGTAGTTTTCAGGATGTTTTATTTCTTTTTTTTTTTATAATAACGAAAACTTTAATTCAGCAAAGATGTGTTAAAATAATAAAAAGTGGTAGTAAAGACTATTAAATGAACAACTATTAACTAAATTGTTTCTATTTTGAATAAAAAAGCTCTTTGCATTTGAATATAAAGTTATTTTATTTCATCAAAGAAGCAAAGAAAAAAGTATCCCAGATTTAAAAAAACAAAAAAAAAATACCAAACCGTTTCAACACCGATTATAAATCAGCATATTATAATGATTTCTGAAGACTGGAGTAATTATGCTGACAATTCAGCACTGTATCACAGAAAAAAAAGTATTTTAAAGTACATTAAAATAGGAAGCCAATATTATTAACTCCAATAATGTTCCACAATATTGCAATGTCCTAGAAGAACCATTTTTGGTTCCCCAAAGAACCTTTCAATGAATATCTTGAAGAATAATATAAAAATCTAAAGAACCTTTTGTGCATTTGAAAGGTTCCACGGATGTTCTTCATAGAACCATCGATGCCAATAAAGAACCTTTATTTTTTTAAGAGTATAAGAGGATCTTTTAAACCGCAGTGTATACATAAACAGCATCACCAAATTAGGTAAAAAGTGGCCAAATCAAATATTGTGGCAAATCAGCTGAATTTCCAGGACTCGAAACTTAATGCAACGCTTTCTCAAGCAACAATAAACTGTCTAAAGCTGAAAAAAGGGGAAAACGCAGTAAAAGCAGTCGAAATGACTCATGCTTTATGAAGAAACGACAGCATGTGGGTCTTGAGCAACAGTAAGAACGCAGAAAATAATGACTGGGTGAACTATTCCTTTGGTCTGCGCTGCTGCAGAATTAAAGGGTAATCAGCGAGCGGAGGTCTGCGAAATCACATTTACCACTGACAAACACGAATACGGAGATCCAAAATGATCAGAGCCTGGGAAGAGACAGGGTGGAAAACATATGAGTTGGGTTTTGCACGCGCTTCTCGTGTTTCTGAACTTCTAACAGCAGGATGCAGTAACGTCTGCGATGGCTGCACGGTGTTTGCGGGGCTGCTGAAGCTGAACGGATCCGGCAACTGTACGGGAATAAAGGTTGGGGGGCGCGTTCTTTCACACCCGCGACCTTTGACCCCCTAATGATCTCAGGGAATGTTGTAATGTCATCTATCTGCATGCTAACCACCTTATTCGGCGCCTGAAGGAAAGCCTCCGCGTCTACAACCCACAATCTGTGTCACTGTTCACCTCCAGATCACTGTGAGGTATGCTGGGGCAAAAGATCTGTACAATAATGTTATGTTATTATTGTGGCGTTAACTCATGAGATGATCATGAATTGGCCTGTACTTTCTTCTTATATACAGTGATTTCAGCAGGGTTTGGCACCGTTGCCAAATCACACAATAGCCCAAATAATCATTTGATGCAAAACATGCAAAGCACAATGGTCTCAATTTTAAAACTCCATATTGAAATAATTATAAATATATCAACACTTCTCGCATTTTATTCACCATCTTGGATAGATTTTGTTTCCAGATTGTCCCATATGGGATTGAATCCTCTTTGAAGGATGTTTATGATTCTGTCAATTTGGCACAAATAATGCATCTAACTCTCTTTGCCGTTCAAAGGTTTGGGATCAGTTTGGGATTTTTATTGGGAAATATTATTGCAATTTAAAATACTTATTTTCTACAAGAATATATGTTACAATGTAATGAATTCCTGTGATGCAAAGCTGAATTTTCAGCATTATTACGCCAGTCTTCATGGTCACATGATCTTTCAGAAATGTACTTTTTCTGTCACTTTTGTTTGTTAGAAAGATTTATTTCCATCATATATATATGTATATATTAGTGCTGTCAAATGATTAATCGCGATTAATCGCATCCAAAATAAAAGTTTTTCTTTGCATAATATGTTT
>JAUMHQ010000001.1:3995899-4013518 GCA_032361165.1 Enteromius paludinosus | reverse complement strand
GTGAATGAATCATCTTATAACAGGCATCCAATACTGACTTCCGGAAAAGGGGAACAACCAATGACATTTGAGATTACGACTAAAACAGCAAGCCCCGCCCCACGACCGACAAAAATAAACATGTTCGCGCGAGCAGGGGAGAGGAGATCGAACGCATATCACGCGCGCGCGGGATTTGAAATGAGCTCGCGGGCTCCCGTTTCTTCGCATGTAGATCTGTTTTCATCTCGCGGAAATGATTTACCGCGCTCGCTTATTAATGGCATATATTTGGCGCCATAGATTTGTTGGGTTTGTCGTTCAGGCACCGAAATCCGCGTTTTAAATCGGTTCGGTACATACCGGTTACTTAGGTACCGATGCCATACTGGTACCGGGTTTCGGTACCCAACCCTATTGTTAACATTAGTTAATACACTGTGAACTAACAATGAATGCATTTTTATTAACTAAAATTAACAATGGCTAATAAATACTGTAATAAGTGTGTTGAGCATTGTTTGTTCATGTTAGTTAATGCATTAACTCATTATTACAAATGACTCCTTGTGTTGTCCAAGTGTTGTAAAAAACCTGACATGAAAACACATGCACATATGACATGCACTCTTCAAATTCAATCTAAAAGCTAAAAAATGACACATGACAGTGTTACAGTAATACAAACATAAAAAAAAAAAAAAAAGCATCAGAAAGAGGGGAAAATGTCATGAAAATGAAATTATAGCTCATTTTTAGAAACAAGTTTGACCAAAAAAATAAATATAAAAAAGCATGGCGTGGGCCTTTTATATTAAGTCTAATGACAAACAAAAACATTATAACAAATGGTCTTAAAAGCACACTTTATGCATAAGGTTAATCACGAAAAAAGTCATGAAATTCAAATTTGAGTTGTTTTTGGAAACTAAATTGACATTAAATGGTTTGATATGGCTCATTTAAATTTGACCTAAAAGCTTAAAAGAAAAACACGTCAAGCAAATGTTTGCAATATTAAAAGTCTCAAACATTATTAGTCTTAAAAGCATGCTGAAACTAAAAAAACAGATGTTTATGCATCAGAAAGAGGGCACGGTTTCAGAAAACAAAACTGAGATTGAAAATAAAAAGGTTTTACGCAGTAAAAAAAAAAAAGATGATGTCAAGCAAACGTTTACAGTATAAACAATGCTCTAGGACAGACTCTGTGCTTCATTGTGATCATTTAACCGTGTGTGTGTTTGTCTGTCTGTTGTTTCTCTTTCTCAGGTAGTGAGATATTCTGTCCGAGCCAGACTCACAGCTGCTGCGCTGAGGCACAGCGAACAAAACACACACACACACACAGATGTGGTGTTCGGGGAAGTATGTACTCTGGTTTTTATTGGCCATGGTTGGTGCTCAGAGCAGAGGAGCCCAGAGAAGAGTCTTTATATCCATCATGCACCATTTCCTGTCCAACACACATCCACACACACACCGAGCGGCTGCTGTTATTTAGGAGCAGTCTACCGGTGTGTGTACTTGCGTGTTTGTGTGTGTGTGTGTGTGTGTGCAGTCCGAGACCCCCGTGGCGGTGCTAAAGTGTAAATGTATGCTAGAGATGACAAACCTGCAGCAGATCTGTTTCACTTGGCACAGAGAGCGAGGCCTTCGCAAACGCTCGCGCGTGTGTATCTGTAGCGTAGCGTGTGAGTGTGTTACCGTGCTCGCTGCTGTTGTCTCCATTGTGTGAGCCGGGCCGTCTGCCGCAGGCCGCGGGAGCTTCAGAAGAATGAACAGATGCGGCGTCGTCCTCCCTCCAGAACGCCTACAGAGAGACAGACAGGTAGACGGAGTAATAGGCTGCGTTTGGCGTAATATACGATTGGTTAAGTACAGTATAGCGCTGCATACCAGAGGCGTGCTGTAAGGAGTAATACAGAACACATGCTGCAAGAGCAAACAGTTGAACAGCTCTACGGACTGCTGTATATAAACACACGTGCACATGCACGCACAAACATCTGCGCAGAAATTTTAAGACAAACAAACGCACTCATACAAGCACAGGATATTCTGGAAACCCGTCTTGTCGGCTTCAACCGAGCGGATGAATACGGCCCTGGACGCTGATTGGTCAATTGAGCGTTCCAACTGTGCTAAAATACTTCATATAATAGCAGCTATGACGTCAAACACCTGTGCATTTGGTCAGTGTGTGTATTACTTCACACTACGCATACACAGCAACTATGAAGGATGCTTGTCAGTGACGACTAAATATTTTTATTATGTTGAAAAGATGCAATCTGATCAGTGTGCTGCACTTCACTGACACTAAAGCTATAGAGAAACATCTTTACCAGGGGACAGCAACTGGACACACACCAGCGATAAGAGCAAGACAAATTAATATTAGAGGTCACTGGGGCAAGTTGTCACAATTTTGACTCTTTTCGAAAGTTTTCGTTATAGATACACACACATATATATATATATACATATAAATGTAGAAAAATAGAGCAAAAAAATAAATAAATAAAAGCATTTATTGGCATTTTTTTTTTAAAAGCACAAATATTCAAAGTAATCACTCATAAATGCTGCATGCATAAAAAATACCGACAAATTTCGGAAACCTATGTATGTAATGTAAAGTATGTGACCCTGGAGCACAAGTAGCTTATTGCATGGGTCAGAATTGTCTTTTTTCATTCATGCCAAAAATCCTTAGGATATTAAGTAAAGACCTTGTTCCATGAAGATATTTAGTAAATTTCCAATCATGACTATATCAAAACTTAATTTTTGATTAGTAATATGTATTAAAAAAGGACCACTTTAAAGGTGATTTTATCAATATTTAATTATTTTTTTCACCCTCAGATTCTAACGTTGCACATAGTTGTATCCCACTTAAATATTGTCCTATCCTAACAAATGCTACATCAATTAAAAGCATATTTATTCATCTTTCAGATAATATATAAATCTCATAGTCACATATATAATATACAGTAATACATATATATAAAAAATGTGAAAACTAAAAATGCAAAAATTATACATACACAAAATTATATATTATTCAATTATGTATATTAATATATATATATATATATATATAATGGTTTTTTTGTTTTTTTTTTATTAGGAAAATTTGTCCCTGTCACCCAAATGCAATTACAGAACACGATGACATTAGTATGATATTTCAGCCTGGATATTTTTCAAAACTAAACCTAATTTAAGAGGGTTTTGAACTTGGTGCTTAAAACCAACACTGCCAACAGCAAAACGTGACGCGATAACTTGCCCCAGTCAACTATATAATGCATTTCATTTATTTAAAAAATGTTAAATTAACTTATATCTAAATTTTTTATTCAGCTATGAGTTTTTCTGTTCCAGTGCACAGAATAGTAACATAGCTTGGTCTGCTCAGAACAATACTTAGTGTAAATAAAGAGATGCTCAGCATTTCAGCACAATAAGGAGACGATCTTGTGACACGCTTATGATAACTCAAGATTTCCAACCAGACAATCATAATCCCTAATCTTTCAAATGCAACGAGGGTACCTCTCAAAACCACATCATTAAGAGAAATGCACTGTGAGTTATCATCACAGGACACTAAACTCACAGAGAGCAACAAACATATGTGCAAACAACGCAGTAAACACAAAAACAATGCGTTAGGCATTGAAGACACACAGCACACTTAACAATGCTAATAAACTGGATTATTTACAATAAATAATTAACACTTACCAAGTTTTCATATATATATGTTCATAAGTGTGATCTACATCAAACCTGTTTTAAATATTGTTATACTTTGTATATATTTATTTGCATGCAGCTTTTATAAAAAAAAATATTTAGAATATTTGTGTAATAATTTTATATATATATATATATATATAATAAAGTATAATAAATAAATCAGCAAGCATAAAGGCACCTTAAATATACTCTTTTCAACTTATGTCTGCTTTTATATATATATATATATATATGTTCTGAAATAACAGGATATATTTATTCAGTTGCAGTCTAATGAAGGCTGTTATCTAAAACACTTTGATTACTTTTATCCACCAGGAAACAAATACAATAAGAAATGTTGGAATTTTGAGCAACCTGCTGCATACGTTTTTTTACTCGCTAAAAGGCTTCGTCACACACGTGATCATGTAACTGAGTCGTTACATTCAATTGGGGAATGCATAATCTGAATTATCATTTGATCTTTTTGAGAGATTTAATTATGCATAACATGGACACTGCGGTGTGTAGAGTTAAGTTTCATTTAACCTCAAAAGTGCAAAAATGATTCATTATAAAATGACAGAAGATTGATTATCTTCTGTTATTTAATATAGACAAGGGGGACAGATAGTCTGTGGCCGTATTGTATCACATGAAACAGGAGTTTCAGGACTCCCCACACAAACAAACTGTCCATATAGTGTTTCAAGCCTGCTTCGCTACTGTATCTGAGCAATTTATTCTACAGTGAAATTATAACTTCTATATATATATATATATATATATCCATGCATGATGAAAAGAGTATATTTAAAGTGCATTTATGCTTGTTGCTTATGTATATTTATTATTTTTAATTGCACAGATATTCCATACTGTCTCTCATAAGAGCTGCATGCAAATAAATACAAAGTACTGAAATATTTAAAACAGGTTTCATGTAAACTGAAAAAAAAAAATCTAATTTTCTCACCAGAGAACCATAGAAATAGAATTTATTTATATTTTATATTATTTCATATTTCAAACATTTACAATAACAAGTAAGCTCTAGTGGTGTCTTGGCTCTGTACAAAGCATGACCATATAGTATCCAAAAGCAAACAAAAGCATAAAGCTTTGAGCTGAAGACTTGCCTGGTCTGTCCCACCTGGAGTGCGTGTAAATTCTTCTCCGTCAGATCTGGATCCCCCCTCTTTATCATCCACCATCAGATCAGTGGGCATCTTTCCCTTCAAGCAGCTGATGTAGCGGTGACAGAAATTGTCACACAGCTCATGTACCTACGACAAGGACCGACAGCCATCACCATGTATGATATTAACATAACGCACGAGGCTCATAATAATAATAATAATAATAATAGAAAGTGAAAGCCAAACCTTCTCTAATTCGAGGAGATGAAATCGTAACACTTGTATGGCTTGAATCATCTAACACGAGACACAAAAAAATATTGTTTTATTTTATACAGCGGTCGAATTATGTCACGCAAAATTATTGGCATGCAAATAATAATATTAATAATAAATCTCAAACCACACCAAATTATCCAAGTCTGGATTCGACGAGAAGAAAGGTTTTTCCGCCCTTATCTGAAATTAAAAAATAGCCAATCTCTATTATATCGGTCATTAGAGGCATAGTTTGCACACAGCTTTAAATTGGGCTGCGTTGATGGGTGCTGATATTGGTGCATGCTATAATAAAGCGCTGGTAGAGAGGTAAACGAGGGCCTGACCTGTTTGGAAAATACTGTAATATCTTCGTCGAAGGACTCGGACGAGCAGACGTCGCCGGTCACTCCGCTCTCTCTCGGCGTACAAGTCGCCAATTCACATTTTTCGAAAACTAGTGCAAGCAGGGGAAAGAGAGGATGCCTGCAAAACAAATCACATCCAGAAGCGTTCACAGCCTATTTGTGGCGAAAATAAAGCTTTGTTAGACTTCACGAGCAGCGCTTTCGGGCTCGAGGCCCGGTCTTTTTTTCTTTCTATTCTTTTACAAAACAAATGAAATATAAAATTAACCTAAATATATTTTGATGTGAAAATGTAAGTCATTTTATTTTTAGGTTTATGCAAAAATGTATGGTTGTTGGGACACCAGGCAAACAAAGTTCATACCCAAGACCACAAAACCAGTCATAAGGGCCTTTTAATTTTTCCGAGTGGTATGCATTTAATCAGAGGTATAAGTTATCTGAAAGTTGAATAAATAAGCTTTGAATTGATGTACGTATAATAGCCTATTTGGCCAAGATAGCTACAACTATTTGCAAATCTAGAATCTGAGGGTGCAAAAAAAAATCGAAATATTGAGAAAATCGCTTTAAAAATTGTCCAAATGAAATTCTTAGCATATTACTAATCAAAAATTAAGTTTTGATATATTTACGGCAGGAAATGCACTAAATATCCTTATGGAACACGGTCTTAATTCAAATTATTTTTTAGCATTACAGAAAAATCAATAATGTTATAACATACAACGTATTGCTGCAAATATACCCGTGATATTTATGACTGGTTTTCTAATGTAATGTAAATGAGGGAAATGCAGTCTATTTTATTAAAACACCACTGTCTACATATAAACATTTGCATTATTTCCAGTAGCCAGAACATCCTAAAATAACATCGTAATATAACAAGCGACATGGGAAAATATTGCGCTTAGAAATTCTACTCTGCAGCCTAACTCATCGTCATAAAAAAAACTGACAGGCTACTAATCCAACATACCCGTAAATGGCGTCTTTATCCCGTTTTAGTACGTCGTTAACGGGCGACGGGACGCCGGGCGGCGCGGGGAACTGGTGAAGCGGCGGCCCGTGACTCACGTGCACCGCCTGCATCGCTCTGGCCGCGTGCGGATCCCCGTACATCGGAGACGGGATCCCGACCGCATCCATTCCGTAATGGACCAGGTCCTCGTACTGAGCACATTCAAAACGTCCAAGTTAAACATAAGACCGGGACTCTGTTGCACACACATCTTGCAAAAGTTGATATAACAGCAGCCGAGGAAGCATGGGAAGGGAACAAAGATCTATTTGTTTAAAAGGTAGCCTAATAAATTGGGCATCAAATACTAATTAACGAATTACATGTCAGTAGTTTCGAACTCAAAACAAATGAATTAACGGCGGATCAGTTTTAATTTTTTAGGCTCGTTGTGACTTCCAAATGTGCCAAAATGCGCAATGGAAAATATGAATGCGTTGCCATTATAACTTAAAGCATTTTTAATTTTTAAGCGCAGGGGAAGCTTCAATTCACATCTTATGTCAAATTTAAATTAATATGCATAATATCTTCAAATTACGTTACCGTAAGAAATCGACATTTGACTAAAACCACCATTTTTATTATGCTATTTGCTTTTTATTTTTTATTATTAGTTGTGTTGCAACTAATTGCAATTTAAAAATGTAATTAAAGTGTAAAAAAAACTAGCTTAAAATAACAATAGCAATGTTTTAACTGCATTTTTTTTTTTTACTAAAATTAATATTAGTGTTATATAGAATTAAATCGGTCCCGGATTGGTATCCAGAGAGAAATATGATTTATGAACAGGCTGTAAGCATCAAGTTACGCTTTTGGCTGTCAACTAGCTTATATATGGAATTAGTCATGATAATTGCAACATAAAAAAAATACTCATTAGAATTTGATGCCAATTAAAATTATTATTATACGGAAATGAAAAACGGCGCGCTGCAAAAAAAAAGAGGAAAAATAAGTGTGAATTAATTTTTGGTGGTTTCACTTGTTGCTTTGTGTTTTCCAAAACAGCTAAGATGTGTAAACACATAATTCATTCAAGGACATCTGACTGTAATTGTGCCCATTTTTATCAGCTTCCTAGCAGAATTAGTCTTGACGGCCTCGTTCGAGTGTTTTTGTTGCGGAGGTTTTTACGCACCCGTTGCGCCATGAGGACTCCGTGTCACCGACTCCCTTTTCTCAACGCGTCCGGATCTCAGAGCAGCGAGCCCGGGGGAGCCACAACGCATTCAAAACTCTCCCAAACACCCAGCTCAAGTGCCCCTGATGAACAATAACATCGTAATCCACCCAAACACTCCTGGTCAGCTTTCGCAACAAGCGCAAAGCGGGCTATCAGTAAGTTAGAAATCCAGTTCTCGACGCTCCGAAAGAGCCAAAGCGCGCTTCGGATGTCTGCTCCGTTTTTCTATTTCCAATCGAAGATTTGTAGCCAAAGGGTGAAAAAGCAAACTCCATTCGGGTCTTTGATCGCTTGGCTGGTTTATTCTTAATGCAATAACACCTCTATGAGATGTGAGGAGCGTGGAGAGGGAGAAGGAGGAGGAGAAGGAGGAGGAGAGGGCATTTGGACTTCTTAAAGGAGACGTAAAAAAAGTCCAAAGCGAACCCGTGCGTAAAGAGTGCACAATGTATTCCGAGCATGCACGCCACTGGAAAAACCCCGTGTAGCCCTTTAGAAACCAAATTTCATACCAGACAAGATTTTTTTCGTGGCTACTTTTTTCACGCTTGGACCTAAGCCAGCCAACAGTATGAAAGTAGGCTACAAGGTAACAGTCGACCAGTTTAGATTAACCAGTGTAAAGCAGCTACAAACCATTTCGCGTCCTGTTACTACGTGAAATTAAAATAATAATAAAAACAACACCCTAATAATGGCACGTTATGACACCCACTAAAAGCTCAATTAAAATGAAACTGTAATATCTAGCATTTTTACTATGTACATTTCTAAAAGTGAAAATGCATAAATGAAATATAGATTTGATTTGGTTTAATAAATGCATCTTCTAATTGAAGACAGAGAACGAAGGGACCTGCAGTGAATGCAAGCTGCAGTTATTAACCTTCCTTATGGCGCCCTCTACTGTCATTATTTATGCTGAAAAGATTATTATAAGCCTAACACTGACGTGACTGCTTTATAACAGCTTTACACTAAATAATGCCTTTATACATTTAACTTTTATTTGTTTTCCTTATAACCTATAACCTATATTGGTAACTAACAACGACAACAGTTTTCAATATAATCTGTTTTACTCAGAGCTTTTCTCTTTTATGAAATATTGAAAAGCATCTATTTTTTCTTATGGATCTATTTTTTGCTATATGTAATCATGTAATACTCGTTTCCATCAGAAAAACAAAAAGTTAATACGTAAAGCAACCAGCACCTTTTACCAGCAGGTGGCAGCATATGAAGGGATTTGACTCGTGGCCCGTGGAGCATGGACTGAATTTGGGTTTGGAGCACAACTCGCTTAAAAACGGCCTCAATACTCCAGCCATTTCCACTGTTACAGATTCTCTGCGTTTTGATTTGGATTGAAATATTATTTAACCTTTAACCTTAGCTTTCTCCTTGCTTGAGAAAACATTTCTCAAAAGCTAGCAATGGCATTTTAATAACTTTGCCTCTGACAGTGCTGAGAGTCTGAAAAACTGGAAACTCCTGATTCAACAACGACAAGCACCACATTTAACCTACTTATCTCTTTGTTTTTGAGACTAACCGATCAAGATTTAGGCCCAATGTAGCCTATTTTACATGCACGTTTTCTAAAGAAATGCCTAGAAAGACACAATTTATATTTGTCTACAGAACCATAGATCATTACATGCTACAAGCTGATCATTCTGCAACTGGGATCTTAAAACCAAGCAGGCTTCTGCACACCTCATGTCTGACAATCACATAAGCAGACGACAGCATAAACAAAATAAAACCTTTTCTAGTGAAATATGGGATAGTTTTGCATTATGCATAGTTTTTTTTTTTTTATCAGCATTTTGCGCTCTCTGTTGTTGTACAGATAGCCTATGATGTATAAAGTCATGCATTTGCATCCCCTGTGAGCATCTGCAAAAAACTAATAATTAAAAAAGGATCATAAATCAGACATTGCTTTATTTTGTACTACCTCTAAACAAGCTTTTTCACATAACAGAGTTCAACAAGACATAAATATATCTGCATTTATACATTGAAGCAGTTTAAAAGTTTATATATCTATTGTCAGTACTGTGCATCATTTTTTTGCATCACTGTGCAAAAATTTGTTTTTATGGCCTTCAGAAACATCCTCCAGGTCCTGTACAAACAAAAGGGTTTTCCAGCATCTTTTGCATGTCTATGTTTATTATCTTTTCATGCTGGTGACACCTAAGGGACTCATACACTGTACAACTATTACAAATGCTAAAAACATTGACTGATGTTTAAGAAGAAACACAATGCATGGGTGTGTAAACATTTGCACAGGAGTAAATTGTTCTTATTTTATGTAACTTCTGAAGAGCAGCATTAAAAAAAGACCTTTAAACAAAATAAAGACAATTTCCCCCAATCATCATGTTCAAAAGTTAACACCCCCTGGCATCCAAAAATCATTCATCATCACAATCAGAATCAGTTTTATTGGCCAAGTATACTTGCATATACAAGGAATCTGACTCCGGTAGGTGTTATGCTCTCTAGACATGCAAAAAGGACGTCCATCGTTATGCATACATACAGTGTAAGAGGTGATGGATATGAAAACAGTAGACAATTTAAAATAGGTAATATACATACAGTACTATATCAACATTATATACAGAAATAATTTACTCGTCTTCAAGTTTCTCCTTGAACCTGTATGAGTTTCATTCTTCTGTTAAGCACAAAAGAAGATGTTCTAAAGAGCATTTGTAACTAAAGAATTGACAGCAGTCATTGAATTCCAGGAAAAATAATGTGGAAGTCAATGGCTACTGACAATATAACCAACAAATAGATCAAATAGAATTAGAATATAACATTAATAACTTTTCGTGCAATCCTAGGTAGTCTATTTTTCTTGCAAGACACATTCAAATATTCTTTAAATGCATTTTCATTTAAATACGATTTAATTATGAATCAATTCATTTTTAATTTACCCTAAAAAGCTTTTGAACTGAACAAAAAAAAAAATGAATTACGAAGTCTGACGAATCACAATAATACTGCCCATGGGTTTTGAAATGTCACACAGTCCTGGAACCAGGCCTGTATGGTAGATGACTTGTTGAAAGTCCAATAAATCCTGCTTTCAGATAGAAACCAGTATGCAATGTTTAAACTGGATTCCCAGCACCACCAAAACACAGAAATATGTGACCCTGTACCACGAAACCAGTCGATACCCAACAATAAATTGTATGTGACACAATTACACATTTTACTTTTATTCCAAAAATCATACGGATATTAAACAAAAAGCATGCTCCATGAAGATTTCCTAGCGTAAATATATCACAACGTATTTTTAAATTGGTTTCATGCATTGCTAAAAACTTTATTTTGCACATTCAGATTCCATACTTTTAAATAGTTGTATTTCGGCCAAATATTGTCTTATCCTAACAATACATCAATGGGGAATGATGCATTCAGCTTTCATATTAAAAACGGAACATTATGACTGGTTTTGTGGTACAGGGTCACATGTGTTCTCTTAAACTTTATTCACTGTAGGTTTTAAAGCCTGGCTGCTTTACTTGTAACAGCCTAGACCTACAGACTAAGGTGAGAAGAGGCATTAGACTAGATGGCAGGACTTTGGCACAGCCCGTCACACCGGAGATCCCTTGGTCCAAAACCGGCTGCAGTCGATCCAGCGTGACGTCATTGCTTCCGCAACCCCCCCTCCTCAATGCACCCCCACCCACCTCCAGTGTCGGCGACTCTCGCCTGCTGCTGACTACACAATCCAACATGGAGTAAAGAGAGATGGGGCTCCTCTTCGAGATCAGCGCGCAGTCTTCAGCCACGGCGGGCGACGCGAGGCGAGAAACCGTCGATATAGCCATCGGGATGTTGCATAACGCGAGGATTAACCAGATGCATTGCAAACCGTGACGGGTAAAGTGCAGTGCGCGGAGAAAGAGCGAAAATAAGGAACGCCGAGAGACGGATTTGGGGGAAACTCGTTGATGCACTGGACTTTAAAAAAAAAGGCGAGGTGGAAAATCGAGACGACATGAAGCCCGAACGCTGCGTGCCCGCGGTGGGATATTATTTTTATTGTAGGTGAAACGTGGGGAAACATGACTGAGGAATCGCACCCAGATGAGTGAGTATTCACTTTTTGCGAAAACGACGCATGTGGACGCGAATGGAAATCTCGTCCTGTGTCCAAGAACGCGTTGCCGAGCTAAACGAGGGGTCAGTCAGATGCAGGGAAATCGTGCATATGCGCTTCTGAGAGAGACGCTGGAGGTGTTAATACTAGGAAACAATGCAGTGTCAAAGAGATTTGAGTGCTGGGCCCCTGCTGCAGGGCTCTGGTCTCAAACCGAAAAGGGGGGGAGGAGGAGGGGCCCGAGCGGAAACATTTTGTGGAGGGATCCTTTACTGAATACTTTGTATCGGGTCGACTGTAAAGGCGAATTAGCGCTGCGAGGAAGCGAACAGACGACTGCAAAGTTTATAAGCACGCGACGCCAGAGCAACGAGCCCGTGTGCGCTCCCGGAGTGGCCGTTCTTGGCGTCTTTCTTTGTGGTGGTCTGACATGCTATATCCGCCATTTCTTTTTCGTGAATCGCTCTCATTTGCATACTGTCCTTCATTCATAAAAATACAGACGGGGGCGCGCGCAGCAGAGCGAGCGCCTCAGAGCCGTGCTGACGGTACAGCAGGCCCTATATGGCATAAACAGGCCTATATGTGCTTTAAATGTTGCATTTAATCAGAAAGCTTCCTCTACTTGCAAGAATATAAACATGCGACGAGTTGCATGATCGCAGCAGTAGCCTATATACTACTTTGTTTGTTGTTTTTTGCGCCATTCTCCTTGCCTAACATAAACACTCATACCTCACGGTAGTTTAACTCAAGCCGATCAAAGTCTCTCTAATAGTATTAGGGCCGAGTTAAACGGCTCGTTAACTTAGTGAGCTCATTAGGGGCTTAAAATGAACTTTTGCAACATGCACTAAACCTGTATTAACAAGGTGATGTTTATTTAGTCTTGTCTGTTACACCGATTATGCGAGTTTTATCATTAATGTTAACGTAAAGAGAATTATTCGTATTAATTTGTAAAAATTTTAACGTAGCCTATACATTAGGCTAAAACGATTTTTTTACAATGCAATACAGTATTTTACAGTAAAATAACTACTTGTGAAAATACATGCGATAAAGAGAGATGTGTTGTTATTAACTTGTTGTAACGCCAGTTGCATGGGTAGTTTATATTCTGAGCTTCGTTATAATAATCATATTTACCTGGAAACAGCTAGAGCTGCAAAACAGTTAAACTGTCTTAAAAATTGTGATGTGTATTTATTACTATGTGTAGATGTATTTATAGTGATGTAGCCTAGAGTCAAAATGACCGGCCTTTCTCATCGAGAACTTGTTCAGCGCAATCTGATTTAACTTGTAACCTTGCATAACGCACCGAGGACTTGTTGTGCAAAAGTTGCATCTTTCATTTTAATTGCTCGAACTTAACTCACACGTTTCCTCTCCCTGGGATGTATCGCAGGAGCGTAACCCCGAAGCTGGTGGGGAATTTTTCTTATTTAAATTTATGGCACACTCACGCCCGTTTGAGTAAATACATGTGTCACACTGGGATGTAAAGGCCCATATAATAGCCCGAGGTTGTGAAATGTTGACTTTTAGCGGAGAAGGGGAGGGCTGTGGGCCGCTCCAAAATGGGAGGAGGTTTCTGAGAAGGCACTCCCGGGATGATTGTGAAGGGAAACAATGGTGAGAGGATTAAACAAAGATCCGGCGGAAGTGAAAGAGGTGGGTGAAGCGGTGAAGCGTAACTTCGCCGTCACGCCCCTTCGATTGTTTGCTTCTCAATGACGTGCCAATAATGAATGGATTACGCTGCACAATTCATTTCACTGCAAGGAAATCTTTCTCTTTTGCTTAATAGGCATCTCTCTCTTTTTGTGTAGTCTAAACCGTTATGGCCCCAGGTATCACAGATCGGACGTCTTGCACGTTGTGAAAATAGATAGACATGTGAAATGTGTGAACGCCATTGCACGAGGTTGCAAAGAAATCAAACTTAAAGAAATAGCTCACCTCACAATTAACGTTTTGCCATTTACTCACCATTAAGTTGTTCCAAACCTGAGTTTCTTTCTTCAGGTCAAAAAAATATATTTTGAATGATGAAATAAATATGAAAAAATATATATATATGGAAGTCAATGGCTACTATCCATGGTTCGGTGCCACACGTTCTGCAAAATATGTATTTTTTATTTTCCTGCTACAAATTGAGCATGATTACATTTTTTTTTTGCTTTTTAAAATCCTTTTAAGATTTTAAAATGTTATGCTTGGTTGCATTTTTTTTAAATGGATATTGGTGTTTTGTTATCTAATGCAATGACATTCATGCAGTGTTTAATTGGGTGCATTTCGGGGGCCACTGTATCTACATGCCAAACATATTTATCATAAAACCTGGAGTGGAGGACAATTGTCAGATTGTTTTAATTCCTTATTATTTGAAAGCGTTGTTTAAGGACATGGGATCGGACATTGTATAACTTTTATGCTATATTTTTACATGAATCTATTGAAGCCCACTTTATGTATTTTGAGTTCGTTTGCATTATAGGCTAATGGATGTGCTTTATTGCAAATGAACTCTGGGCCATTATTAGCCATTGTGTCAGGATGCATTTCTGTGCATTTCAAAATTAACTGGATAATTTAGGTTCATTGTGGCTGGAAATTGTTTGGGAATGCCAGGTTTAACGGATTAAAAAAATGAAAATCCTGTCATTATTTACGCACCCTCATGTCATTCTGTTGAGTAAATGAGGGCAAGGTTTTTGTTTTGGTTGAACTATTCCTTCAAAATGATTATAGAGTATTCTGGAAACTCTGGTGTGCTGGTGTTTGCTTGACTGTCTTTGGCTTGGAATGCGAGTTCCTCAAAAACGTGCTGAGCAAACCAGTGGCTCCCCGTTGGTAATGACTGTAGCCTGAAGGTGTGTGTGCGTGCTCACGTGAACTGGCTGGCACCCAGACCGCAGACCCGGATGCCCTCTCAGCCTCTGGGCGCTTGGGAAGAGCCGTTGGGGAGGGGAGGAATGCGATCTATATTGATCACACCAGCATGGCCTGTATGCAGCCCCATTATTGGTCAATAATATCTGAAAGGGGACGAGAGTGACATTGAGGTAAAGTCAGTCCAGATGAACCCTCTGCTGGTTCCTGCATAGTTGTGATGGATTTACGGGTAAGGATAAGGATTGATTTCCCAGCCAGCCGCTCGCTGGAAGTGTGAGGGCAGTGAAATGCAGAACGCTGTGACGGGAAATTAAGTTTTAAAGAAGATCGTAATGAAGCGTTTTTCCTTTGTATGTTGTTCAGTGTGTGGGAGACAATGGTTGCTATGGCAGCTGCATATGTCATTGCATTGTGTACGCTGTGAATTAGCCACTTTCACGTTTACATTTAATCGTTTAGCAGATTTAATCCAAAATGACTTGCAATATGAAACAAGAAAATCTATATATAGTATGATGATCCAAATCCTATGAGCAAGCTGGTATCATGGGAACGTTTTACATCACTAGAAAAAAAACAACATATATATACATACATATATTTTCTATAATATATATATATAACACTAAAATATCTCTATCAAAAAGGATCCACTTGTAAGTCATGGCATTTCATATTTTTTTGTCATGAGTAGTTTTCTCTGATTATGTGTACACAAACATAAAGAGATTGTATGCATGATAAGTCTAAAAGTAATTTTACAAACCCCAGGCTGAGATAAAGAGGAAATGAATTCATGTTTTTCCTGTTTGTGTTTATTTCTTAACATACGTTCTTTAGTGCTGATTTCTTTAATGCAAGTTTGTGCATGGCCTGTAATGTTCTCCACAGCTTGATGCTTCTGCTCCTGCTTGAAAGTCACTGTGTTCAGTGCTGGAGACAGTTTCTCGAAAGGAATAATTGACCAGAAAAGAAAACGTATTCACCCTCAGGCCATCTAAAATGTAGAAACGTTTGTTTCTTCATGGGAGCAGATCTGGAGAAATGTTGCATTAGATCATTCACTCACCAATGGATCCTCTGCAGTGAATGGGTGTCCAAACAGCTGATAAAAACCTCACAATAATCCACACCCCATCATTTATTCTCTTTTAAAACAAAAAGCTGGTTGTTTTTAAGAAACAAATCCATCATTATAACTTTAAACGATTGCTTCCGGCCAAAATGAGTCCATGATCCTTCATATTGTTTCTCCAGTGAAAAAATGTCCTCTCACATCAAAATTCACTGACATATCTGTTTATAGTTTAGAACTTGTAAACTGTGCTTGATCTGTGCATATTTCTCTCCTGATTCAGATTTTTTTTTAATTGAGGACTCATGGAATTGTTAACACACTTTTTTAGCGTTTCTTACAAACACAACTTTTAGCTTGATAAGATGTTAACCGATGTACTGGAGTGTGTTACTGTAAGGTTTTTCTTAGCTTTTTAGACTCTCATTGCGAGTAAATGATGGAATGCTAAATTTCTCCAAATCTGTTTCCACAACAACATCCTGGATGGTCTGAGAGCGAGCATATTTTAAGCAGGTGCATCTCAAGACATCCATCCATTTCTGAGTGTGGTTGTATAGCTGTTATTAGACGTAAATCATCGTGAAATGTTTTAAAGTCATGCAAATCATAGATGTCATAGATGCTTTTTAGATGGAAATATGAGGGTGATTTGGGTTTGGTATTTGTTTCTAGACACGCATTAAAACCATTTTTTTTAGACTTGAGCTTGTATGAAAGTTAAAGTAGTAAATCAGCTGCTCTGATGTTGACTGGCGAATTCATTCCAGCATTAATACGAGGCAAAGATGAGCTTGTAATCGAAGCCTGTAGCTGTGTGTGAAGTTCCCATGCTCCGCTGCAGTCAGTATGTAAATTATGTTCTGAGAAATCCTCATTCGTTAACTGTCTGTCATGTTTTTTGCACATGGTTGCACATAAACTAGGTTCAGCTTTTTGCATTATCATATCTCTGCATAAGGCTTATCAGTGTCTTTAAACAACGACCGGAAATCTCATTAGCATAACGAACATCATCCTCTTCTAAGATTTCAATAGAAACCTCATTTGCAACGCTGAGCTGTCATTCGTGAGCTCAGGTATCTTCCGGAATGGATTATGATGTCGTCGTTACGGGTCCAATCAGACTGCCAGGTTGCTGATATATTAGCATAAGCTTTGACATTATTAAACCAAGTAGCTCAGAATATATAATTTTTGCATTACATTTTTTTAAAATAAATATTTATTTGTGGCTCTCTTGTCATTTTTGGTGTTCTTGTATATGTGTATAAATATGGGTAGCTGATGTATCAATATGTCCTATGGTGTGACCGCAAAAAGAAAAAAAAAAAAATCTCATGCAAGATACAGTTTTCTTATTGCAATTTTTTTTTTACTTTTTCATAACAAGCTAGTTTCAAATGCAAAAACCCAAGACATCAATTTGCTCATTTCTAAAGTTATTTTTTATTTTTTATGTAATAATTATTTAGATATGTGCAGTTTTAAGGTGTAATGGAATTCTATTGCTTGATGCTTACACCACTTGACATTTATAGCCAATAATAAGGTTATTTTATTGAAAACGAAACGTGTAACACTTTGTCGTTAGGCCAGATTAGTTGATGCATTAGTTGATGCATTAACTAACAACGCGCAGAACATTTGATACAATGCTTAAGTCAATTAATTGTCAGTTCAAGTTACCCAGGTCTATTACCTTGGCATGGTTGAATAATAACAGTTCAGTACATGGACATAACATACTGTGAGTCTCAAACACCATTGTTTCCTA
>JAUMHQ010000001.1:3947612-3958321 GCA_032361165.1 Enteromius paludinosus | reverse complement strand
GAAAAAAATACCAAGCTTTATACCATAATAGAGTTAAAGTACTTCCTGTAGAAGCATCAAAGCAGTCACACAACTTTAATTACCTTGGTAATGTGACACTGCAATACACGCCTTTCAATCTAGAAAGCATTCCACCTGTGTGTTATGCAAACAAACAAGACGTGTGTGAGAAAGCAGCCTGTCACATGAGCCCTGACTGAGGACAGGTGTGACGGCCACAAGAGTTCGAGCACACATTACAGTGGGAATATTCTGACTTCCCATTTCCTTATACTCTCATGAAAGCTCTTTGAGCTTACAGTCTAGCGAAGGGAAATGAGACCAGTTTACGATGAGAGGTGACAATATTTCCCAATAATGCAAAAGAACTTCCCCCTTCATTCTAGTACACCAGACTGCTCAGGGAAAGTGGATACATGTGAATTTTAGACCATGTGACGTCACTGAGTGCTCAGCAGAAAAACTGAACATCCAGGTCATCACAATGGCTTCTTTCAGTATAGCATACAACAGTACTACATTTATACCAGATTAATGGCATGGTAATCATTTTCAATGTGTTTCCCACAATGCAGTGCGCTCATGTCACGTTCGACTGTGAGCAACAATCGATTTTGACTCCCAAAATAAAAGACATTTCACAGTAATTAAACAGAAATTAAAATAATAACTAGACTGCACTCGCTCAATTCCATATGCAACTACTTGAGGTCACGAGACATTGTAGAAAAGACTATTAAGTAGGTTATATAATATACATATAGCCAATAACGCAGTACACTATTATGTCATTATGAACACAGCCTAAGAGGAAAGCTCAGTTTCATTGCTAAATGTGAAGTAATGTTATTGTAAATAAGTCATTCCTGACTAAACGTAGCAATCGCCTACTTTTAGTCACGATACAGCTTTTAATGCCCTGAAAAATACCCGCTTTACTTTGAATCGTTATAAGGCAGCTTGATTCTGAGGGTTGCGTGAAACATCTTAGTATGTACTACGAGATATCACGTTTCCAGACACCGACTCTAGCGCACTTCAAAAGTAATTTTAGCCAGCTAGAGGCGTTACCTTCACGTTAGACCCGGCATGTTTGATGTTCCGGATATTTTCCTACTTCTCCTATAAATAGCGATGTCCAGTGTCGAGCTGATCTGGATGTGTCTGGCAAGGACGACGAGCGCTGAGTGAAACCGAGCTCAGGCCTCTTCAGGCGCCGTCATCGCGGCGAGTATCGATTAAAGCTGTAATCATGAGTTTCTGCGTCTTTACAGGCTCGCGCGGCTCCCAAACTGTCAGCTGAGACGAGAAGTGTAACGTATAAAACGGCGAGCGATTAAACCAGTGTGCAGCCGCTTCCTGTTGTCATTGCGTATACACACCCTCGACCCGCCCCCCGAGCGACGTGATTGGTCAGGTTTGACCATTGCCGTTTGATGATTGGACGAGCCACACGTACGAGAAACTGTATTTGATTTATTTTATTAAATATGTACATATATATTTTTATTCATTAAAAAATGTTTTTTCAAAAGGAATTAATTATTTTTTTTTTGGTTAGTCAGGTTTTGCATAGATGAGAGGGAAAATGTCCACACGTTGCGAAAATGTCCACACGCAATTACTAGTACAAATCAGTAAAAGGTCATGGTAGTGTTATGCTTTGTTTGCAGCTGAGTAAATTCTGCTTGCAGAGCACTGAAATCATCATTATTGTGATCATGATAACAGTATTCAGGTAGTTTTTGCATTTACAAAAGGTCAGAGTACTGTTAACTAATAATCCATAAATGTGATAAGAGAGGTCAAAAGCTCTGTGGCCAAACTATGTTGACTTGACCAAGAATCTAGCAATACTTTAGCAAAAAGCAACTCAAACTAACAGACAAGGAAGTTCAGCATTCCGAGTTGGTCTTGATCAACCTTCCGGTTCGAGTTTAGTAGGTCAGTAAGCAAATAAAAGACGCGTGTTAGTTTATACAATATCTCTTTATTAATTGACTACACACACTGCACCTCAGATAAATGGATTGATTGACATTTGCTGTAAGTAAAAGTGATGTACAGAGCCAAATAAATAGAATAAATTAACAAGTTTATGTCCAAAATGCCACATAACAGGTGATACAAGACTCTTCATTTCTCCTAGGTAGGACATTCACATTAGAATGGAATATGTCTTTATTTACCTCTATGTACAGTATTGTACAGGATTTTGGACAGTTTGATAAAAACAACAAAGAACGTATAAAAACAATTACATGAAATAAAGTGCATTCTCAAAAAAAACAAAACATCTAAACAAAAAACACATTTGATAGAAAATTACATAAAAAAACTGAAATATGGCTACACAAACCCATAAGAATATATTCTGATACATACGAGTGGACAGCATACTCTTTATATGCTTTTTCAGTTCACACTGCAGTGTAAATCAAACAGTTCAGGATGGAATAAGACACAGGGCTTTACAGTACAGATTAAGTGAACATTACAAAACATTAGTCTCGTATTCGATCAGCAGTAACAGTCACATGATATAAAGTGGAAACATTCAGGCCAGTGAAGTGTTAGTTACCTTTAACCACAACTGAGAGTTCATGCACGGGAAAAGGGCAGAATATGACAAGAATGGCTAAAAAAGAAAATGGATTGAACATCAGATACATTAACACATTCACCCAAAATCTTTACATTATTATGTGCATATGCTGTCGTCACTTCTCCATTTCACTGATACACCCAAATAACTCTCTGATATACTCTGTGCCGAGTTTCTGTATACTACAATAAATAAACGTTTTTAATAGATATAAAGAAATCTCACTAACACTGGAACCAGATATGAAACAGCAAAAGATATTTCAGATGACAGAGCCGCTTGAGAGAGACAAACAGCATCAGAATACATTTACGGAATTAATTACGGATTAATAGATATCTAAATGTCTAGCCGAAGGCATCATCATGCTACAGTAAATCAATACCTCTGGACGGTACTAAGAAATACAAATAAATAAAGCACTCTTGGTCTTATCACTGATTGCAACTCCTACTGTTATAACCATGTAAATATAGAGTGTAAAATAGTGACAGTGTTCCTGTTAGCCATCAGATGGCAGCATAACTCCATCTATTCCTGCCACGCCTCAATTCAGTCATAGTATATATTTGTATTTTACCTAGCAATATACTCATATGCATACTTGTGCAATATGCTTATACACGGCATGAAACAAAAAGTTCAAGATGTTCACAAAATAAAGTGAGTCGAAACCTGACCAAAGATGTGAGTCTTTTGAATGCACAAATCTTTTCAGTCAGTTTTTTTTTTTTATTTGCTTACGTAATAACTTGGTAATACTGGGACAAGTACATTTGATACTATTTAGTTTATTACTGTTTTACGCCACTATGGTTTACTACTAATACCATAGATAAACTATGGTTACTGTAGTAAAACCGCTGTTCACCTTCGCAACCGTTTCCTAGTAATGTTTCGTTGGAAATAGCAAAAAAAAAAAAAAACGCTGCAAAAAAGCATCAGTCGCATCCTTAAAACATTTGTTTTGCATATGCTTAAGTGAAAACAGTTACTTTAGGAACAAAGGTCAGTGATATTTTCAATGCATGTTAGTGAGAAACATTCAGATCACACAAAGAAACGCCAACAGACGGCAGGCTACATCAGCTCCAAGTTGCCATGACAACAGTGACATTTACTGATGCTTGAGTAACTATAGAATATATTTACCATACAATCCTCCTTCACTCTGCATATTCCGACAATCATCATAAATGTGCTGATCTCTGTAATTAAGACCTGTTACGTGAAGGATGCCATCCTAAATCGTTGATATGATTTCAAAATTGTTTATGATTTCACATTTTTATAGTCACTACTCCGTTGCAAGTGTGCGAAGATGTTCAAAACCTTAACCACTTCTCTCATATTACTGAGCTGCAAAATGCATTAGCATTAATTTCTATTCACAGCTACTTTTCAATAGCTGTCAGTCGGATGGTGTATCTACCAGCAGGGGCTAACCAGGGCATGCTAACCAGCTAAACCTTGGCCCCTTGCTATTGCAAACGCTCATGGATGAACTATTAGTCGGGTAAATCAATATGAGACTTGAGTGCTAGAGTCACAGTGGGGTCAACGATCACTTTTAAAGAGTGTTCAGTAGCAGAGAAGAGAGTAAAGGTGCCCCAGTCTGTGTCAAGAGCTATGGATAACACTGACCTACTTGTGAGTATGAATCAGATCTGCCCGTAAACGTATTTACAGAGACACTGTAAGACTAGAAACATATTCTTGGTGAGCACACAAACACAGAGGTGCCTGCTTGCCGATGCATCCTAAGGAACTTTCTTCCTCGATGGTAAGATGGTTGTCTTGGAGGAATAACATTGTCTTTTTAGTTTAGTTAGTTTAAGAATATGGCTCCCATGTAGAATTTTATTGGTGGATAAAGTTTTAGACGTTCTTTTATTTCTACTTCTATTTACTTCTTGACTTTTATTTTGATAGGACATGTAGGGGGGAGGGGGCAACAGGAAAGGTCCACAAGCTAGGATTCAAACTCGGGATGCCCGAAGCGCAATGGCAATACATATCAACACGCTGCCCACAAGGCTATTGGTGCTAACTACTTATGAATATGTGCTTAACCTGATTAGATACTTCTGAATCATGTAACAAGCCAAAAAAATATAGCAATGGAAGCAATGTGTCCTTGATTATGTTCTGTCTATGCCAGAAACTTGATAAAATGTTACCTTGAGGAAATTCTTTTCAGTTTTTCTGTTTAAGGAAATTATGTGGTAGGTCACCTTAGAAAAAGTAGGAACATTGTTTTGGTGTTCACAGTATTCAGCATTGTTTGATCTGTTAAAGCACTTTGCAGTTGTCGATTTTTTACCTTGTTGCACAAGCACCACGAAACATGCACCCATTCATCTCCTCGCACTCACACAAACGCACATTCTAATATAATACATCTATACTCTTTTTTTTCTGATGCAGCTCTGCATGTACAATAAATAACAGCCTTTGAAATAACCTTTTCAAGGTAAGTTGTTATCCTTTGTTCAGCGTAATATGATTTAGTCTTTTTTTTTCACTGGTTGGAATGTCCCTTAATTTCTAAGTGCTTAAAACATTGAATTCCGCTAAACCCTCAATAAAGGTAATTATTTTTCCAACTAGATCAAGAGGCATTCTTAGGAGTAATGACAGTCTTCACCTGTGGGGAGCTGCTAGTAGTACTCTGACCCACTCCTTTGGAAGTTGGTGTACTCCCAGAAGCAGGATCTGGTCTTATTGGTGCACATGGCTGGGTGACCTCAAACGATTTGGTTGTATCTTTGGCCCTGGGCCCCTCCTGAGTTCCAACTTTAACAGGCCCTATAGATTTCCCTGTGCTTGCCGAATGTGTAGCCAAACCAGATTTCTCACTAGGAGACTGAAGTTGAGTTTTGGGCAGATCAGTTGGAGAAGGAGTGGGGGATGGAGAGTGTTCCTCAACAGCCTCCAAGAAATATTTGTCCTCCCAATCTAATGTTCCCCGGTAGCAGCTGACCGGCGCTAAGCCCTTGTCCTGCCTAAGTTTTCCCAAAGCAGAGCACTGCGTCTGGGGTGGGTGAGATGGGACAACCCCTTTGGATGGAGCAGTCCTCCCCCTGACATCTAACGTTCTGGTATGAGAATCTAAGACGCTCTTTTTGAGACCTTCTCCGTCACCTGGTCCCTTACTTGCTTTGGTTAACTCTGTGCTTGTTGTCTTCCCAGGAGTACTGCATGGCATACTTGGCCTCACTAAAGCTGAAGTCTTTCCAAAATCTGGTTTTACCTCTTTCTTACCAGTATCCTTCCCCCCTTCCTTCTCTGACAAGTCTTTGCTGATAACACCTGATGCACTTGCAGAACATGAAAGCTTAGTGGTTCCTATTGCCTGGCTTTGGCCAACTTTTGTAAGAGTTCCTTGTTCATCCTTTCCCACTTTCTTAATGAAACTTGGATCGGTTGTTTTGGCAGATGGGGAAGATGTTGTGGTTAGGGGCGAAGGAATGGAGGCGACTAGACTAGGCTTGGACTCTGATGCTACCGGAGAAGAATTGGTAAATGGAGGCTGCCAAGTCTGAGGCTTGGCTAGGCAACTTTCTTGTAGAGTGGAAGGAGGCCGTTGAGATGCTTCAACACTTGGAGATTTCTTACTTCCAAGTAGAGTAATCCCACCAAGTGGGATTGTTTCTCTGACCTCCCCTGGTTTAGGCACACTAGCTTGACTTGATTCACCAATCCTCTCCTTTTCTCGATCCCTTTCTCTTCCGGCAAGCAAAGCATCTCTACTCAGAGGTGACTCCTGTCTGCCTAGCTTCCTAACTGGCTTCAAAACACCCGTTTCAGGTGGTGATGGGGTCGGTTGAGTGGGTGAAGGAGAGGTGGTTGGGGCAGATGCCAGATTCTCACCCTCAATTTCCACCAAGCTCTGGAGGCCAAGCTCACAGTGAAAACCATCCTTCCGATAATCCGAATGCCCAACCTCCAAACTGTGCTTCCTCATCACCCCAATCCCACCTTTCTTCTCAGATGAAGATGAAAGCGGTGACCCGAGTTTCTCTGCTGACTGCACTCTTTTGAGTAGCGGTGATCTGGGTGGCTCTGCACTCTTGGGTCTAGGCCTTATGATTGGTGGGGATGAGTGTAGTTTGGCAGGAAAGGTTTGGGTGGTGTTGGAGCTTCCGACTGTGTGTCCAGGCAAAGGAGGTGGTGAGGACTGAGTTGGGGATGGTGTATGAGCCAATGGAGACAAAGGAATGTTGCCTGCTGACTTGCAGCGGGCTGAACGGTATTGGCGGTGTAGTTTGGGGGAAAGTCCGTGCAGGGAGCTTGGTCTCATATGCTGGGTTGTTGCAGGGGAATTTGGGGTACTGGAGGCAGGAGAACTGCTTTGGGAGGAGGCACCTATGTCAAGAATATCAATGAACCATTAAACCAATTTTGGTTGTTGGTTTTACTTTTTTTTAATATAACAAAATATGCTTTGATTGACTCACCAAGGTGGGATGACTCAGGGGTTGAGCGGTAGCTCTGAGTAGGGGAGTGACCGGACAGGCTGTGTGTCGGAGAGCCAGGAAGACTATCGCTGGACGACAGGGACCGGTTCAGAGATGACAGACTACGGCTTGTGTGCAGCAGGTTGGACTGCTTAGTTATTTTGCGGAACAAAGACCCACGCCTCTTACTGTGAATGATCATGGAAGAAACAGAAGGGGTGAGAAAAAAAGATATTCTGGCAATCTACACAAATGGAGGCACATTGTACCTTTCCTGTCCCTCTTTGACCGTCCTCTTACTGCGTCTAGCCATCTTGGACCTGTAACTGGACTTGCGTGCTGGTCCCACTTTAATGGATGTGTTCTCAAAAGGCGTTGTGGTGACAGTGACCTTGTTTCCACTCTGAACAAAAGAAAAAACAAAGAAACGCAAAGGACTGTTTGAACATGAATCATCTCAGATTGATTCCTGAAGAGATGTGTGTTATTTCTTCTCTATGCTGTTAATCTTACAGTACAGTTTTTGCCTTGCTGGTGAGAACATCTTATGCCTCACCTTAAGTATAAGCTCTACCACCTCGGTATGGACCAATCCATGCACAGATTCACCATTTACATGAGTGATGAGGTCACCAGCACATAGTCCCGCTTCCTGAGCAGGGCCTCCGTCCTCCACATGCTGTGATTGGTTAAAGAAAGAAATACTAATTAACTCAACAAAGCTTCAGTAAGATTATTGCTGGATATCTGTTTAATACTCAGTCAACTATTTGTTGATGCAACAAATAGTTCTATACTCGCTAAACTATTTGTTGCCGTCTCACCCAGACTATATGGTGCACACTGTAGATGTCAGTGTCTCCCATGTAGACCCGAATGGCACGGAGAGTAAATCCATACTTTTTGCCAGATCGGTGGATGGTAATTGGTGAACGAGGAACTGTTACTGCAGGGCAGTAATCACGGCTGGGAGAAGAGTCTCGCGATGAGGGGTTAGATGAGAGAGAGCGTGGGGACATTGGACTGGCCAGTGGAGAGTTACCATGCTGCTCAACTAGATATTGATAAGTCAATCAATATATTATCATTTTTCTACACTAGGCATTATATGTATAACAATCAAGCACTTCCAAATTAAACATTTCATGATAACTTACTTACCCCCATATCGTCCAAGATGTTCATGTCTTTTCAGTTGAAAAGAAATTAAGGTTTTTGGTTTCACTTTATCTTGATGGTCCCTTAAACGTATTCTGTTGATTAACATTGCACCTACATATCTACTAACGCTCAATAGACTGCTAGTAGAGTATTAGTGGACTGGTAGGGTTAGGGTTAGAATAAGTTGATATGTACTTGAAAAGTTACTTATAGTCCGTAGAGCATCTTTTGGGAGACCAACACAATAAAGAGTCAGCAGATATTAATTAGAGAGTGTACTAATATTTTAATGAGAGTTTGTTGACCTGTAGGTGCAAAGCTACTTATTGTCAACAGATTGTTCAAAAGGGACCATCAAAACAGTTTTACCAGGTTTTTGAGGAAAACATTCCAGAATATTTCTCCATAAAGTGGACTTCAATGGGAGGCAACAGGTTGAAGGTCCAAATGGCAGTTTCAATGAAGATTCAAAGGGCTCTACATGATCCCAGCTGAGAAATAGGGGTCTTATCTAGTGAAACGATTGGACATTTATTTAAACAAAACAAAATTGTAAACTGTTTAACCACAAATGCTCGTCTTTTTTTTTTTTTTTAACGTTTCTTCAACCTATTGGCTACAACTGAAATCAACTATATGGAGAAAAATCCTGGAATTTTTTTCCTCAAAAATCTTAATTGCTTTTCGACTGAAGAAAGAATGCATAAACATATTGGATTACATAGGGGTGAGTAAATTATCAGGACATCTTTCTTTTAGAAGTAAACTAATCCTTTAATGAGGTTCGTTTGCATTTCAATAATGAGAATTGGAGGGAAAATGCTCCTTTTCATGAAGGCTGAACTGTACCTCCAGGTATGATGACAGACAACGCGGTGGCAGATGCAGATTTGATGACCTTGTTGCCGGGACGTGAGCTGTGTTTCTCCCCATCGCTTGACAGCTGCTGATGACGTGCTTGCCGAAGCACCAGATCCTTGGTCGCTCGCTGTCCAACAGTGTCCCCCATGACTACGTCCCTCCCGACCATTGCTATGGCTCCTGCAGATGGTATGGCTTGAGGTGCTGATACCTCACCTGGTCTCAATGGCTTGTCTGCCAAATTTACATACACAGGAAAAATCTCTAATAGAAACTCAGTCTAAAACATTTTTTTCAATCTTTGTTTTCAACAGACCTGGGCCTTTACTGGCTGCCATCACTTCCTTCACACCGTTCCTCTGTTCATTAGCACTGGGCAATGGTGGAGCAATGACACCCTCTACCGATGATCCCAGGGCTTTAACGGCACCCTGTTTTTCAGAGAGTTCTCCATCGCCCTCTTGAGGAGCGGCAAACCGGTGTGTGTCCAATAGGGCTGAAAAACGCCGCCGGGCACCCATCGGAGGACTGCAATCTCCCTCCATATACAGAGACTCAGAGCATGACAGACGCTTCCTGTGTAAAAGAAATGAGAAAATGAGAGGAAATGTTAAAATATGGTCATTTTGATCAAGTATCTTCATATTCATATGAATACATTTAAGCGTACATCTCGGGTGAGCCAGTCCTCCAGCTCTTGTCCCTCATAGTGAAGCTTCCCAGACTCTCCCGCTTGGCCATCTTGTCATCACGGCGACCTTTGTGCTCTCGACGGGTCACTACAGGGGTCTTCTGCTCCAGCTGGGACAGGTGCTCCATGCTGCTATACACCTGAAAGACATGCTTCGTTTACACCTTGCATATGGTTGTAAACAATAGTCTTCAAAATAATTATTCTGAAGCCACACAATAGACTTGTCTTTGAATTCTGCGCACAAATCATACTTACACTACTTACACTATGGTTCATGTTGACATTGGGCGTAAACACATTCATAATGCTACAAAATATGCCTATTTTAAATACATGCTGTTCTTTTTAGCTTTGCATTGATCATAAAAATCTGGGAAAATCTGTCAAGGTATCAAGGAATGATGCTAACATTGAGCTTTGCATCACAGGAATTAATTTTTAATTATATATTTCAATTAAAAAACATAATATTTGTACAAATGTAATATTAAAAATAATAATTTTTCATAAAACCAGTTTTCAAAACAGCCAAAAACATAAAAAAAAAATTCACACAAATGTTTGTATAATGTATATAATGCTTTATGGTGTTTCTTTTGTTATTTTAGGGCTTTTAATAAGTTGAAATGTTGTTTTTCATCCAGTCATTTTGCTGTCTGCATAATTGCGTTTTTGTCTTCTTGTTTATATAATCCGAAGTCTTTGTTCAGCAAGCGGTCCTGAAGAGGGTTGCATGTCTTGAGAAGAACCCTTAGCACATTCACACCGAAGATCAGAGAATGTTTATTATGCAAGCGTGCAATTGTGTGTGCTTATCTGAAGGCCACTGCTGCACACAAGTGTTTTTTTTAATGAACAGTGTTGGGGCTAGTTACTCAAAAAAGTAATATATTACATATTACATATTACTCTCAAAAATAGTAGTGCC
>JAUMHQ010000001.1:3854027-3865887 GCA_032361165.1 Enteromius paludinosus | reverse complement strand
TGCTGGCGCGCGCGGTAAATCACATACGCCAGAGGAAAACAGATCTACACGCAAAGAAACGGGAGCCGCGAGCTCATCTGTCTCACGAGTCATCTGCGCGCAATTCAAGGTAGTCACGGGGTGTGTATCGATGCTCCCTTATCACACCGCGACACAGGATCGCGGATCTGAGTGTCGCGATTTCAGCTTCATATCGTGTATCGTTACAGCCCTAGTATTGACCCCAAACTTTTGTATACACTTGTAAATTACAGCTCAGAGGACTTCAGAACTCTGTCAGCCATTGATCCTGGATTGAACACAGCAGGGTGAAATACGTTTGAGGTTGAGTAAATGATGACCAAACTTCTTGTTTGTTTTTTTGTTAGGTGCACAAACACTTCTAATATAGTGTATATAGATTGTCAGTAATCTCTAGTAATCTTGTTGCAGCCTCTGTGCAAATTCTGAGCAGCACTTCATTAAAGAACAACAACATTGGGTTCCAACTACGCCCTCTTCTCAAGCGTAAAATATGAGTTCGGGGATCTGCCCCCCCTGTACACCCGTCCCGTTGGTGCTGTCTGACGAGCACTGGAACTGGAAGGTCACCTTCCCGCACTGGACCTCCGTCATCCCCTCCTGGCCGAAATAGCTCAACTCGTTTCCGTCCAGAACCACACTGGCCGTGTAGAAAGTGTCGGGCTCGATTTGCACCGGATACTCGAAGAAGACGGGGAAGGTGTTGCTGGAGCCGTCGGAGAAGTACTTGATGATGGCGACGCCGAGCGTCACGCCCTGCCGCTTCAGCTCGATCTTGGCCTGGTACTCAGCTGAGCCACAGCTGGAGCCGTACAGGCCGAAGCCGGCGATGAAGACGCGCTTGTCCACGGCGAACTGGATGCTGTCGCAGCGGCCGCGGTAGCGCCACTGGTTGCTGCGGTAGGCGCAGGACTGAAAGCGGTGGCACCTCTGTGGCGTTAACCCCTTGCGTGGTTTGCAGACAAACTTCAGCTCCGGTTTCTTGGCCGCCGTGTACCACAGGAAGATATCGTTGGTCTCGTTGAGCGTCAGCACGCCGGACTGCGCCACACCATTGGCGAAGTCATCCAGCGCCATCGCCGGGATCCGTATCAGGTAGATGTTCTTCCCCAAAACGAGCCGTTTGTTCTCGATGCTGGGCTGCAGCTCCTGCCGGTGGCACTCAGCCTCCGCCCAGCTCAGCGCCGCCTCCAGCACCACCATCTCCTTGGCGTTGAGCGTCTCGCGGCGCAGGATGCTCTCTAGGGTCTGAGCGTCGATGTCACAGAAGCCCTCGGAGCGCAGCGCCAGCTCGGCTTGCGCGTCGATCACCTCCCAGCAGCGCTGCGTCAGGTCGGGCTCCTCGAACAGGCAGCTCTGGGAGAGCAGGACACAGGCGTTTCGTGCGCTCAGGCTGGTCTCCAGGAAGTTGACGCAGGCGCGGGCCAAGTGGGGAACGATGTATTTCTTGGCGGCATACAGAGTGGCGAGGACGGTGTCGGCACACAGGTCGATCTCGTCACAGTAGATGTACCTGAGAACAGAGCGGATGGATTTTGGATGTGCTTTCTTCATGACAGCATCACAATACAAATGTGAAAATGTTTCAGTAATAGGTTTGGCAACTGTACTTTAACATGGCCAGGAAGGATGCTGGCTCCACATCAGGGATCCGGATCTCATCTTTATCTTCAGCCAGTTCTCCGTAGAACATGGCATGAAACACAGAGCTCCCCACAGCCAGGACATACTACAAGAGTAAAAGACGACAGATTCAGAAAGAGCTTATAAGCTTCACTCAAAAACATGTCCGTAGTCATACTTCAACCCAAAATTTAAAAAAAAGGTGATTTTGCATTATATACATTAAAAAAACAACTTAACTGCACTCTTTCCGTTCTTTAAATTATTGTATTCACTGGATTCATCGTCAGTGTGAAGTGTGGTAATACTGTACCTTGTGTCCCGGCACTCTCTGGGTTCCTCCGGGAGGTCCCACCACAAAATGAATATCGGCCATCAGCTCGTTGTTGAACATGACTGCGTTTCTGCAGAGAACAAACGAACAAGACCCTTACATCCAGTGCCATCAATGCAACACCACATGCTGTCTAGGTAGGCAGCACAACAGAGCAGTGCACAAGAGCAATTCACCTCTCTCTGATCGTGGGATACAAGCCCTGCCAGTTACATCCCTGAATGGTGTTGTTGTTGCTGACGTTCTGCTGCTGGTACTGCTGAACAGCGGTGGGTGCGACAGTGGGCAGTTTTTTGGCAGGAAACAGCTCAGCGGCCATTTTACCAACACATGTCAATTAATCAGGAGGATTTCATCACAGAGGATCTGGCAACCTGTGGAAGACAAAACACTCCAGATATTCAGAATGACACAGAAGCATTTATAACACATCATTTGCTAAAAATTACTCTTTTTTTTATATACATTTATTTCTACCATTACTACACAACACGTTATTAATTGTAGTTACGGGGTTTATGGCATTATCAAATCAAACTGTCATTAGCAACCATTAAATTTTTTATTTTTTTTTTATAGTTTATTCATGTTATCTTAAGCATAGCCCACTTGAGACTTGCGCTAATTAAAGCAGTTAAAAATTAAAAATAAAATAAAAAGTTACGTTAATTCGCATTCATTGCTACACTCGCATCAACACAGTTAGCAATAACAGCTAAAGCAGCGATAACGTAACCCATCCAAATATCACTGAAGAGCAAAATACTGTTAAATAAGTGTTTGAATGATCTAGAATCTAGACTGCATTTAGTAAATGCTTTGCTAGGTGTGACATCGGTGATGATCTGAATTCAGATGCAAGCAACAGGAAATAAACAAAAGCAGCCGTCGGGCTCACAAAGCTATAAAATCTCCCAAGCATCAAACTAAAACAGCATCACGACATGCCTGCGCTTATTAACTGATAACAGTTGAACAGCAAGAATTACCAGAGGCTGATTAGTGCAGCAGGTTTAGTGATAGAGTGAGGAAAGTTTGCAGCTGGTTTGCATATCAACATCCTCCATGACCGGAGGATCCGCCTGACTGACTGCGCATGCGCCGTCAACACTTCACTAGTAAATACTATTATTATTACTATTCGTAAGCCAAAAAGTAGGTACTGTGTACTTTGTATATTTTATATGGGTTGTGTTAATGTTTAGAAACAAAAACTGATGTTAAGAGCAACCGTAATATTTACAACAGCCGTGTCTTGATATGATAAAACGTTTCACACAAACTACAAATATTTTCTGAAAGACAAATCGGTAACACATTATTTGTTTAAAGCTAATAATATATTTAATGTTTCAAGCGTTTATTTTATTGAGGCTAATATGGCCAGCAGATGGCACTAAATGCAAGCTTTTGAACAACTTTCGATCGTCAAATTGACTATGCTTTTTGTATTATTTAATTATTGCACATTTACTTATTTGTTTTACACATCCTTATATATTTTTTTCGTACTGTTAAACCCCCTTTCAGTTTTTGAAATTGTATTTTTCCTTAAAAAAAAATCTTTCTTCAAAAGTAGTAGTTTGCAAGCCGCAACAAGGGAAATAATGGATATTTAGCTCTTATCATTCTTGTGTAATAAGTGCATCTGCAAACTTACTGTCTCTTTTGACACTCACAGCACATGCATTAGGCCTACAAAAAGTTGTGCGCCTTACACATTTTCAGACGTCTACTAACCATCATCCTAACCATCTTCGGTCTTAAGCATGGAGGCCAGTGTGCGAAAATTCACAGACTGCGAAGAATCTCTTTTATTAGTGATAAAATAACAAATATTCAGATGCATCGCTGGAATCTCATGGCCAGCAAACTTCTGACTGAACATTGACCCTGGAAAGCAGCTTGACTGGAGCTTAACAGCAGAGGAATGCAACATTGCCCTTGTTGCACAGATGCAAAGGCTTTACGTAATGATTTACTAATTACACTATAGAGGCCTCAGCCTTGGGGAATGCTGGGTAACGGCTCTCTCAGTCAGACTCCGACAGGCACCGACCTAATGGAGGGGGTCCGTAAACAAGACACACTTTTATTGTCTTGACATTGATTTGTATCTCTAAGACCAATTCTAGGCCATTCAAAGCCTTATTTAGAGGTTTTTAAACTAGGAAAGGACTATTGTTTGCCCGTCGACAGTAGTTATGGTTAGCCTGAACACAAAATTGTTCTTTTTGATTGTTCGCGTGGATGCTCGCTCTATGTTTACTCTTCTATTCATGGATCCGGACCGATTTCATTGCTTTTCTGTAACGTCTGAGATTAAACTGCTGTGGTAAAGCTTGTGAAATGTTAAAATATGAGTTTATTAAAACATCAGTTTGCTTTTATAGGATGGCTGATTTGGGCATGGCAGACACAAAAACACAGCACAATAAGAAACCAGAATGTGCCCAAGTTGTTTTTGGACACTTAGACACACTCGCAAGTATTTACATTTGTAATATCGAAACACCTGTTTATTAAATGTTTTCATAAATAAATTAATTACATTTCAAAACACACAAAGTATATTTGCACAGTTTTTACCAATATATTATTTTGCCAAAAAAAAAATATAAATAAATAAATATATATATATATATATATAATTTTATTTTATTTTTTTTATATAAATATATATAGATAATTTTTTTTCTTTTTTTATATATGTATATTTATAAAAGATATATGTATGTTTTATATGTATATATATATATATACAAAAAAAAATTCCTTACATTTTTAAAGATTTAAAATAAAATGTGCACTCAATTTATGTCAACCCCCCAAAAAAGAAACATTTTAATACCTGTAGGCTAATTGTAGGCTATAGTATGATTTATTATTAAGATGTTTCATTGCCAATTTATTTTCTTGCCCTGAAAAGCATTTTTAAATATATTTTGGTAAATGAAGGTCTAAAGCTAAATACATTTCCTATTTCACTGAATGGGAAGCTTTCTTAAATATGCCACTTGGTTTGGTATTTTGTTATCTAACAGTAATATCCTGAAATGTTTATGTGTGGTTTAAGTCTCCAGTTTGGGGCCACTGTTATTTGCAATTTATATTTGAGTAACCACGCATAATGAGCTGGGATTAACAGCACATGCAGTTGTATTTACATAACTCATGCGGCGTTACAGCCATAACATTATAGAGTATCTGCAAATACAGATATTGTATCAGTGTAGTTGAATGTGGCTGCTAATGAAATCTCATGTTCTCTTTTGAGCGCCGGTGATTTATGCCCCAAGTGTATTGTGGGATATCAGAGTCTCTGAACACAGGGTCGGTAAGACTTTTCCTACTCCACAATGATTTAAGTTTGGCCTTTGGGAGTTTTTCCCCTTCTTTTATTAAATTATCTGTCATTTTGCAAAATGCATGTTATGTTATGATCATTTGAGCCCACCAGAGACCATAGTGCATATAATAGTTTATTTTAAAATATATTTAGTCATGCCTTCAACATGTTCCACTTTTAACACAAATATTTCACTTCTACCACTTAAAAACTGTGCAACTTTCTCACTCTCTCTTTCTCTCTGTCTCTCTCATATATATTGATCAGTATCATCACCCTGCTCTATTTTCAGTGTGTTTTTCTCCCTAACAGTTCTGTCATGGCGTCACATTTTAGTGTTGTTTTGCTGAGACTGACACCACATGCGTTCAACCCCAAACCCCCCAAGAATCTTTTCAAATCCTCTAGCGAGCAGATTGGCCAAAGTCAATTAGAAGTCTATTACAATGAAATGCTGTTTATGGAGATAAAGGATGAATTAGTCGTACTAACTCTTTTTATTCACAGCCTCTCTCTTTCTCTTATTCCGTCAAGTGGCATTCATTGAATAATACGCCTCATGCCTGGGAACCGCAGCGCTTGGACTGAACACATGGTGATATAATGGGGGGCTCTGTATTCATAGGCTGGTCAGTTCCTGCCCCTTGTATTGTGCGCAGGCTTTCTCAGGGCTTAGTGTATGTGTTGTGGAGAAGGAAAGGGTGGTAACAGTGTTTCATGAAGGGCATTGTAGTGTTTCTTAGTGAGGGCTCTTATTGTTCATTTGGTAGCGAATGAGAGAAACAGACGGCTGGGCTGCACATCCAGGTGCATTCTGGGATCTGGTGTGTCTTGTCACATCATCCAGTGCCATAACCTCAAGCTGTGTGTGTTCACGTTATAAGAGCCTATTCTTACACACCTTTGCCAGAGATTCCATCAAAGAAAAGAGAGTTCTAGACTTTATAACTAACATAAATAAACAAAACCAAATTGCAGTTGAAGTTCAGTGGTCTCTCATCCAGATCATGAGCACTAACCAGCATAAACCAGTCTGCAAATGTAGGCCCGGGTCCTGCTCTGGTCATTCATTCAGCAATAGGGACCTGTGTTCGCCGGCAAAGAATAGTCAATAAAGAGCCTGTCACTTTTCGCCACATTTGCTAGAAAGAAAAGCATCTCAGAAAGCTCTTCTCCGGCCCAAACGGTCACCCCTGCCATCTGTGCTGCGGTTCTCCGCCCTCCCGCACGTGGTTGAAAGGGATAATAGAGTCTTGAATAAGTTTTGAATACTTGAGAATAGACCTTCTCTTATTATCTCCGCCAGCATCTGCCTGCCGCTCCATTGATGTGCTCCGTGTATTTACTCCACTCAATTAAACCACTATAAACTCCATTAGCAACAACAGAGCCAATCAGAAACGGCCACACAATAGAGACGGATGAGGGCCCTTCCCTCGCTCCTTCAGGAGGAGGAGGTCTCTATTCAGAGGAGTGCTGGCACAGCTGCTGATAATCTGCTTGTGAGCTGCTCGCAGTGTCTTGCTATTGTCGCGTCAATAGTTTCAAACAGGTGTTGCTTTAATTAATGTAGCATTCATGGGCATTCAGGGGCCCTCGGCCTCTTATAAGGGCCCTCTGACAGTAGAAAGAGCAGCCAAACAGACATGCCATCACTCTCTGGACCAGTATTATAGGCGTTAATGACTTTAAATGGGGTGTAAATGAGGCCAGTATGCAAATGCGTCCACTGTTTGCACTGGGAAAAAAATAAACACAAGCTTGCTGTTGAATGTTAGCCTGTGATATTATTAGACTCTTGGGATTTATTGATAGAAAAAGAGGTATGGCTCAATGAGAGTCAATGGAACAATGAATTGTCCGTGGGTATTTATGAAAACTAACAAGCTCATTATCACAAATTTAACTTTAGATTGAAGGGGCGGAAAAAAGAAAAAGAAAATGTAAGTGGGTTAACTAATTATCATATCATGCGATGCAATACAAAAGCATTCATTTAAAGCTATGCAAATTTGTGAATGCTGTTAGGTGCCTGCATTGACTGTGGTGATTGTTGAGTCCACTAGATGGGTTGGCGGGAATCCGGAAAAAGGTTAGCATTTTAGCACTTCTAGTTCGTTCTAAAGTTAATGATTTAGGACAACAACCTAAAAGTTGTAAATCAAGATGTTCAGAGTACTTTGCATTAAAGGCCAAAACAACAAGATGTCAGCATGTGGTGTATGTGGTGTACCCCTAATTTCTTTGGTTGTTGACTTGTTGACATCATAACAAAGTGTTACCCAAACATCCCCATGACTCGATTCTCTTACAATTGAAATATTTTCCCATTTGAGTGTCTTTTTCGCTTCGGAGAACCCGATCTGCTTACAAAGCGGCTTTGACCCTGGAAACCAGCACTGAAGACCCACTGGGGAAAACGAAAGAAATGGAAATGTTCTGAAATACGACGTTTTAGATTATTTTCCTCGGGTGGAGGTTGCAAGAGAGCAAGCTAAAGAGAGACTAAAAAATAAAACTTTGAAAGAGGTTATAAAAGAAGTGCCAAAGACTGTTGAAGCGGGCCATCACTCACCGGAGGGCTGAACTCTGGCCCGTGTGGAGACGCTGCATGGCACATTGGCTGGAAACTATGCATTCACTGCAGCGCTGCATGAAGAAGCCATTACCACAGAGAGCCATGAGAAAGACCTCCATCCATTATTCAATCAGTGCAAAGTTTTTTTCCTCATCTTGAATCACCAAGCGGATACTAAAAACATGCATTAGATGCGAAAACCATCATCCGATGTGCTTGTTTCTTCACTGTATCAGAGGTGTTCTTCAGGGGTTAATGGAGAACAGTATTTCACCAAATACTTCCTGTCTTGCTTTGGGACTTCCTCTTATTTTGATATATTAATGTGGCTTGGACTGGACAAATAATTTGAGAATATGCTTCTAGACTGCATGGAGTATTCATTTGGCCTCTTAAATCCCAAAAAGTGGCATTAATGAGATCCTCAGAGAGGAGAACTTGCAAAGGACATGGGTGTTTTTCCTTTTTCAATCAGTCAGGCTTGCAATTTAATCATTGGGGCCATAAAATACGCAATCCGACTTCACGCAGGCGCATCGGTTCTTTGCATTTGTTTTAAAAGTTGCAGTCTCATTCGTTCTGTCTGTGTCTCTCTTCCCTGAGGCCCATGGGATCCTGAGCTCTTGGTGTCCTCTGCTTTAGGACAATAGGAGGAATGTCCAGTCCTTTCTGTGGCTCAAACAGAGCGTCAGGAGAGGAAGTGGCCTCAGCGTGTTCAGCCGATCCACAGCCTCAGGCCGCAGGGAGCAGCTTTCTCATCTAATCCCTCTCTCAGCCTCCTCTCTCTTCCTTTCTCAATCCCTCATTCGATCGGTTCCCCTCTCATTTTATTCTTTCAGCTCCAGCTCTCTGTTTAAGCTGTTTTCACAGCATGCTTGATACATTAGAGCACCACCTCACCACACCAGCTCTTTTTGTCTAGGTCATACAATAACTTATCCAGATATTAAAACAAAGAAAAAGCAAGAATTGTCCCTAACTACAATGTACTTGCATCAAAAAAAAAGTACAATGTACTTAATGTGGTCATATTGCATTGCAAAACACTTCTGCTGTTATTGAGGTGGGATACGGGTAAGGTTAGGGACAGGTTTGGTGGTATGGGTAGGTTTAAGGGTTGGTTAAGGAGTAAGGATGGGTCAACAATGTAACTATAAATGTAATTTCAGAAATTAGTTACAGATAAAATTGCACACAGGTATTTAAAAAAATATAAGTATGATGTAAAAACATGTATGTACGCAATAAGTACATATTAAATGATTAATTTAAATTTAGTACATTGTTAAGGCCACCTAATATAAATTTATATGTATATTTGTAATATAAAATGATATTTTCATAATACTTAAAATGTGTGTGTGTATATATATATATATATATATATATATAAGTGTATTTTACAAACAATATATTATATTTCTTAATTATTTTAATGAAAATTTATTTCTGTAATGCAAAGACATTTTCATCAGCAGCATGGAAATATTATTATAATACATTTTAAATACACCTTTATACTTTTTGTAGGTATTTGTTCTGCAGAATATAATTTATGCTGGTTTAAATTGTATTACATTCATGTAATATGCTTTAATAATAATAAACATTAATATAAACATATACTAATATGATATCTTAATACAATGTGTTTATAATATAAGGAACAACCAAAAAAAGTGCATAATAACAATTGTGAACAATTATTACTATATTTTACAAAACTGCTATGAAAAATAGTAAAAGGAGTAAAAACTGTGAAATTGTTCAAATCTGTAAAACATCTAGTTGCGTCACAGTAATTTGGGAAGAATAAAGACAACAAAATTATTATTATTAATGCAAATTCTGTTTAAATCTGCGTAATCTACGACAACAAAGACAACTAATCAAAGGCTTTACTTTAAAATTTAAACATAAACATTTCTTTTTCATTTCAGTAACGTAATTTAAGAAAAAGGGAAGGTCCTATAAATAGGTTCTCTCTATGCTAAATATATATTGACAGGCTTAGAGAGATTCATCTCAGTAGAAAAGCCGGTTTCCTTGTTCAAATGCCCCTCCAAAAGCTCTGAAATCGGAGGAAACATCCTCACTCATCAGTGGAAGGATTAGATGTGCATCACCGACTGCAAACAAGCCAGAGAAATACTTCACGTTAGTGTTTTTCAGGGCCGTGTGTTGTTTTCATTTAGTCTTGTGTGTGTGTGTGAAGGGGAACAGAGTTTGATATGTTCCTTCCTCTTTTCCTAAATGAGCCATTCAGTGGCCGAAAAAAAGTCAGTTTACAGTGAAAGACCCATAATAACTTGTCAAAAATATTGAGATTCACATGAGCAAATGTTTCCAACCAATGGAAAGTCACTTAGAGCAGTTTTTGGAACATTGTGCTTCACACGATATACTCTTAAAATGTCTTAAAATATACTCTACCGTTCAAAAGCTCAGGGTTATTTGATCAAAAATAACGGCAAAGGCATTTATAATGTTTTCAACATGGATAATACATGGTTTTTAAACATCATATCAGCATATTGCATTGATTTCTGAAGGATCACGTGTTATTTATTCCACCACAGGAATAAATTAGCCTACATTTGAAAATGTGTTTTGATCAAATAATAAATGAACCCTCACTGGAGACTTATTTTGTCCCTTCATTGTTAATGTTAATGTGAAAGTGTGCTTTTCTCTCCGCGCTGTGAATGGATTTTGTGATTTGCAAAGCATACCTGTGTGTGTTTGTTTGGATTCAAAGGCAAAAACTTTCCTCGTGCATTTGCTAATGGGGCTCGCAGAAAGAAGAGTTTACACTGCACAGACCAAACTGCTCTGTATGCCCAGCAAGGTGTGTGCTAGTGTCTGTGTCTTTCTCTGCACACTGTGAAAGGGCGTCTCAGTTTGGCCAGGCGTACCTGGGTGTTTTCCATGCACACTGTGAAATGAGGCCAGAGTTTGCACTGACTGATTTCCGTACACACAAGATGCTTCAGACTGGAATGCTCTTTTAATAATCACCTGTAAAGACCTTTCACTCAAACTATCAACACACCTTCTAGTGAAATTCACTAATAAATTCCCCCCCAAAATGTTTGAAGCGATATAATATAGAACTTTGAGAAATCATTTTTTTTTACAGTGCATGTCTAAGATTAAATCATTATATTGTTCATCTGCATTATAACTAGAACACTTATCTTTTGCGTCATAACCATCTGAAAGCCCTTCATTTTGGTCTTATGAGATGTTGTATGGTGATATCACAACCGAGAGAGATGATTGTTTGGATTAATGGTTTCGTTTGGTTTCCTCTCATGGGTTTGTGGTCGTAATTATTCGCCTCAGTTCCCTGTGTGGGATTTTCATTCAGTTGCCGTTTCCAGATTCAAATCCACAGTCATATACACTCTTAAACAAAGGCTCTATTACTGGCATGTATTCAGTAAAGAACCTTTAACATTTTGCAAAGAGGGTTTTCACAGCAATACCACAGAAGAACTTTTGGTTGCTCAAAGAACCTTTTAGTCAATAGTTAAAGTAACCATTTTGCTTATAATGTTGACATCATTCCAATTATCTAAAAAAAGACTTTTCCTTTACCACAAAACTTTTTCGGAAAGAAAGAGTTCCATTAATGCCAATGATTTTTAAATGCTCATCTCACTTAGAAAAGATCATCATAAGCTTAAGTTGATCTTAGAACCATTGTCACCTATGGAGCTACGTTCAACAATGTTTTAAGAAACACAGCCCTGATCTCAGAAGATGTAAGAACTGATCTTGTTTCTCTTATACTCTTCATAATAAAGCTTCCATAAGAAATTTTCTTAGCGATGTCATATAGAAGAACCAGTTTTGGTTCCACAAAGACCCTTTGTATCGTATAGATTTTAAAATCTTGTTAATTACTTATAAAGCCCTGAATGGCTTAGCTCCTCAGTACTTGAGCGAGCTC
>JAUMHQ010000001.1:3797822-3808903 GCA_032361165.1 Enteromius paludinosus | reverse complement strand
ACATATAAAAATATTTAAAAAGTATAGAAAAGTATATTTTGAAGCTGGGATGCTGGTTTTTGTTTGTTTATGTTGGTCTTTGCTGGTTTATGCTGGTCCTTTGTTAACACATGATCAGCATAAACCAGCAAAGGACCGGCATAAATCAGCAAAGGACCAGAATAAACCAGCAAAGGACCAGCATAAATCCGCAAGAGGACCAGCATAAACCAGTAAAGGACCAGCATAAATCAGCAAAGGACCAGCATAAACCAGCAAAGGACCAGCATATATCCACAAAAGGACCAGCATAAACCAGCAAAGGACCAGCATAAATCAGCAAAAGGACCAGCGTAAACCAGCGAAGGACCAGCATAAATCCGCCAAAAAAATCTGCAAAAGGACCAGCATAAACCAGCAAAGGACCAGCATAAATCAGCAAAAGGAACAGCATAAACCAGCAAAAGGACCAGCATAAATCAGCAAAAGGAACAGCATAAACCAGCAAAGGACCAGCATAAATCTGCAAAAATCAGCAAAAGGACCAGCATAAACCAGCAAAGGACCAGCATAAATCCGCAAAAGAACCAGCATAAATCAGCAAAGGACCAGCATAAATCAGCAAAGGACCAGCATAAATCTGCAAAAGGACCAGCATAAATCTGCAAAAGGACCAGCATAAACCAGCAAAGGACCAGCATAAATTCGCAAGAGGACCAGCATAAATCAGCAAAAGGACCAGCATAAACCAGTAAAGGACCAACATAAATCCGCTAAAGGACCAGCATAAATCCGAAAAAGGACCAGCATAAACCAGTAAAGGACCAGCATAAATCAGCAAAAGGACCAACATAAACCAGCAAAGGACCAGCATAAATCAGCAAAAGGACCAGCATAAATCAGCAAAAGGACCAGCATAAACCAGCAAAGCACCAGCATAAATCTGCAAAAGGACCAGCATAAACCAGAGAAGGACCATTATAAACCAGCAAAGGACCAGCACAAACCAGCAAAAGGACCAGTATAAATCAGCAAAGGACCAGCATGAATCAGCAAAAGGACCAGCATAAACCAGCAAAGGACCAACTTAAACCAGCAAAAAACAAGGACCATCTTACACCAGGATCCCAGCTTCAAAATATACCTAGCCAGAATGTGCTGTTTTTTTCAGCAGGGAAGTGGACCAGACTTTGTGTTATTACTCAAAAATCCCATCTTGTTAAGTCAAAGAGACAAAATGCACATTCTTTCGTGCTAATAGCATGTGCAAATAATTTGAAAAAAAAGAAAAAAAGTCATAAACTCCCAATGCACGGATCACACAGCACAAACCCAGTGACACACTCCTTGTTACTCTTTAGTTTCTTTAATCACTCTGAAACATGAGAGTGTTTAAGAGAGGTCATAAAAACAACATACAGCCTCACGACTGAGAGAGAATATGGCCTTTATCTAGAACGTTCCTGTGTCATGCTTTTTAAGGTCGCTTTTATCTAAGCCCAAAACAAAAGCTGAATCTTTGGTTTCGGAGGCAGGAAGTATGTGATCAAACAGAGACGGCTGATGGAAGACGGTTAGATTTCAGGACTTCACTGTTAGTGATTAGCTTATCTAGAGAGGCGTAACTGCTGTGTTATTCCACAGAGTGATAACAGTCTGATTGGGTTCTCTGATGTAGATATTTCCCACAGTATCATATCCTTGGATAGAGCTACAATCGTGTTACTTATATACTTCACAAGTGGCTCATTAGCAAAGAGGTTACAGTGTGAGTCCTGTTATGGAGAAAGTTTTAAATTCAGTCTGTGCATGAATATCATAGCAATAAATATATGAAAATACTTCATGAGCCAGAGGTTTATTTATGGGAGTATTTATTTATATTTCTTCTTGTTGCATAAACTAATTACCTAATCGCTTAATAAATGTTGCCTTTGGGTTGTTTCTAGGCATCCCAAGTCAACATTCTCCAAAAGAGCAACTTCTGCTGACTATACCTTTTATTTTTAAGAGTATGGTTGAGCTGATCATGTTCTAGATGGAGTATATAGTGCTGAGAGTCCAGCTCTCTCTGTGGACTGAAAGCACCACTCGGCTGTTTGTATGTATTTGATCTCACCCTACAGTGCAAGCTGTTGACAAACCACATGCTATTGCAGTGAATGTGGAATGTGGGTCAGGCACAAGAGAAAGCAACACTCTGACCTGTTCAGACCCTCAGAAGATCAAAAAACAAAGCGGCCAGAAGTCAAGATTCACAGATGTACTGCCACGCACATGCACATCAAGTTTCTCCACACCTGTGATCATTTCTGTAGTATTCATGAGGAACAATAGTTTCCAACCGAGTCTGTTATTTGAATGCAAATGCAATGGAGAGGTGATGATAAGTCATGTTTGAGCCAAGCAGTGATGTTCACTTCCTAGAACTACTGGGGAAAAAGGTGTGTCCAGTAAACACACACACACACACACACACACACACTGTTTTAACTATTCAGATTCTGAAGTTACAGTTGAACAGCTGGGTGTGTTAGAGCTGAGGAACAGTTCAAAAGCCAAAGTTACATCACTGAGCCTGAACTTTTAAAAATGGACCCAAATCTTGCCTGCTTCTATGCTGCTGGTGAAAAGTTCTTAGCTGTTGCTATGACATCTCTTGACTGTTGCTAGGGTGTTTTAGGAAGTTATGAGGGTGTTGCTAGGCTGTCGCTAGAGTATTCTAAAAAAAGTTGTTGCTGTTGTGTTCTAGGAAGTTGCTAGGGTGTCGCTAGGTTGGGTGGTCAATACATTTGCTTAGGTATTGCTAGGCTGTTGCTGGGATTGTTGCTAGGGCATCTCTTTACTTTTGCTAGAGTGTTTTAGGCAGTCAGTAAGGTGTTAGTAAAATATTTTAGGAAGTAGGTAGGGTGTTTCTAGGCTGTTGCATTTTCTAAGCATTGCCTGGGTGTTGATAGGCTGCTGCTGGAGTGTTCTAGGCTATGGGGTTCTATGCAGTTGTTTGGGTGTTGCTAGGTTGTTGTTGCAGTGTTCTATGGAGTTATTATGGACTTTAAAGGGTTGGTTCACCAAAAAATGAAAATGTTGTCATTAATTACTCACCCTCATGTCGTTCCAAACCCATAAGACCTTCGTTCATCTTCTGAACACAAATTAAGATATTTTTGATGATATCAGAGAGCCATCTGACAGCAACACAACTGGCAGTAATCCAGGTCCAGAAACGTAGCAAAAACAACTGCACTTTTGCGACACTAGGAGAATACTTTGTTTGCGCAAAGAAAGCCAAAATAACATAATTTACTCTATCCATCCTTCTCTTGTGACTTGCTTCTTTCCCCATTTTAGAGAGCATCGTAACGTACCATATACATAAGGTTTAACGTATTTGACTTAATCAGCCTTGTTTACATCCATTGGAAAGCACACTCATTTACATAATCTGCTGTTCTTTAAACCTAGAGATAAAGTGTATGCATACTCTCTAAAATGGTGGAAGACATAAGTCAGGGAGAAGAATGGATAGAGTAAATTATGGTATTTTTGTTTTCATCTACTGAGACTAAAGATATGTGAAGCAAACGATGCATTATTTGCCTAAACATCCTCCTCATAATCCATGATTTGCATTGAACTAAATGACTGAATGCCGCACTGTGTTGCACCGACTTGTTTACATGTGCTTTATGATTTTTGTGTTCTTAGCTACTGCGGTGCAACAGCTTACTTCCGGTCAACGCATCTGTTCCATTCCCAGCTGTTGCTGAAAGTGCTTCTTGTTCTTGTATTTTGCTAGTGAATTGCAAAGCTGTTGTTGTGGTAATCTTAAGGATTGTTAAGGAGTTGCTAAATTTCACTTTGATGATATTGGTTGTAACCAAACATATGCGTTTAATTAAAAAATGTAAAACCTTGTGTGTGTGCGTGCTTTTCCGTGTTTGCATACAGGTGAATGAAAATTAAGCACATTACCCTTTTAAAAATTCCTGCAAGTGAGACAGAGCGTGGTAAATTATGGGTGAGAGAGGGGAAAGGTTTCTCACTAATTGATGTAAGTGGTTGTTGTCATCAGGGAAATTGCCCCACAGCCTATAGAAGTAATGATGGAGAAGCTGCAGCACCAGGTGTTACACTCACAACACACTCTTCATTTCTTTATGGGGATATATAGCCGGAGGCAGCTGTCCTTCAAAAGAAGTCAATATGAAAATGAGGTAATATTATTGCAACATCTCCGACTAACCACGTGTTTAAACACACGTACATGTATTTGCACACACAAGACAAGAGTGGACTTTGAATATAGTCATGTGACATGTTGCGATGATGGTAGTCTCGTGTGGTGGAATAAAATCTGGCCACAAAAAACTTGGAAACAAAGAGACTATTTGAGGAACACATAAAGCTTCCAAACACAGTTTGCTTTTTTCTTTATGTAAAAAAAGTTAAAAAATTAAATAATAATGATCTATATATTATATAATGTATGTGTGTGTGTTTATATATATATATATATATATATCATATACTGGCATCTTACACATTTATAATTTTTTTTAATTATCAAAACTATTTTTGGTCACTTCTTTCTATTCATTTTAGAAGAAATACGTACTTTGGCAATCATAATTATGACATAATTTGTTGAAATGATTTTGACTAATCAAGGTATAAAGTAATAATAACAAAATAATTATAATTTGATCATAAATACTTTTAATAATTTAAATTATGACCTTTTATGTCAAAATACACAAATAATAATATATAATATAGAATTATTATATATCATAATATATCATACTGTCACATTTTTTACTTTTTAATCATAATTATTACTTTATCTCGTAATTATTACTTATGAATTATAAATTATTACAATAATTATAACTATTTTATTATGATTTGACAAAGTATCATTATGTTATTTTTTTATGTGGCAGAAATGGTTTTCCAAAGTTGCTTGTATTAATGCTTTGGCAGTGTTTTATGTATTGAAGTATCATGAAATTGAAAAATTGAATTGGTTGTCAATAGCAGGTGTAAACAGCACCTCTGTGTCTGCACATGCCCTGAGAGAACCGCTGCTGATTGGTGGATTAGAACGGGATGGGGGGAGGGGGGTAGTTTAGGTGTGTCACTGTAATACAAACTAGTTTCCCACACTGACTACATATGTGTGTGTGTGCGTGATAGATGACTTCCATATAGCCCTGAGCTTCTCCCAATTAGCCAGTTTAAATTGTTATTGCCCTCTGTCATTCCTTTAAAAGCTTCTGTTTCTCTTTCTCTGTCTCCTCGTGGCATGGGAAGACTGGAAACTGTCTGGAGAGAAATGGAAATGAATGCAATAAAGCATCCTGCTAACTTTTTGGAAATAAACAATCACCTTCATACCAGGAATGACTATGACACATGTTTTCTGTGAAGCGGCTTTGCAGTGATCTATTACGACTGTGAATCTGAGGCTAAAAACAAAAAAGCTGAGACAGACACTCCCTGTCATTTATTTTTATTTAACATAGTAATCTGGTAGGCATAGTTGTCATCTTAACACACACACACACACACACTGTAGGGGAACCTGGCAGGCTCTCGGTGGGATTACTTGTGGAGTTACAGTGTGTGTGAGGGCAAATTCTCATGGGAACTGCAGAGACGCTGGCCAGTTTTAACAAATACAGCGTGTTTACCACACAGACTAATTAGAGAGAAAGCCTGGTGTCGAAATGAGTGGGAATGCTGCATTGTGAAGGATATTTCAGTCCCACTTCATACAGAAAGCTCAGAGGACTGCCTTTAGAAGTGTTAAAGGAAAACTTCACCCAGAATTGATGCGAATCTGTCATTATTTTCTCATGTAGTTTATTCAATGAAACACAAAAGTCATTCTTAAGGATCTTTACACAGTGCCAAAGAAGAATTGTTTTTGGGAACATTCTGAGAAACAAGAAATAACGTTTCCCAAATGTTTTGGAGGCTAAAAGTTAATTGTGCATCAACTGTTGTGCGATAAATTCCTATCTAGCAGGGAAGGAACATTCTTACAACGTCGGCGAACAACATTCTGAAAACGTTCCCTCAATGTTGCAAATGCTCTTCGGGGAACATCAATAAAATGTGCATTTAGTCGTGTAATTTTTCTCGAAACGTTTGCACAATAACTGGTAATTATAGAGCGTCAATGGAATTAGTTTTTCATGACATTTTCTGGGTGGTACTTAAACTAGAATGTTCATAGAACCAAACATATTTATGGCGTCATGGAAATGTTAGCAAGACGTTTTTGCTAGCTGATGTTCCTCAGTTACAATAGGGTTTGTTTGTAATGATCTCGCCTTTTAATGTTGGAGTATCAAATCCTCCAAAAGCTCCACACCCTGTCATTAGTGTCTTTAAACAGATAAGACCCAGATGCTGCACATTCCGGGCATTAAAAAAGATAGACTATAATACAAGCGGCAAAACAGTAATGCTCTTCTTCTTCTTCCATGTCAGGTATGTAGACTGTCATTACATTTTATTGATGTTTTGGAACATTATGATGCAGCAACACCTTGTTCCATAGGAATGAGACACTCTTGTTGTAAAGTGTTCTCTGTGTTCTCTGATAGTTTTGTATCAAATCAACAGTTTTGGCTCGGACTAATAAATATTTAATAGCTCGCACAACTACCTGAAACATATTACGGCCCTTTGTATACAATGTGCATTGGATGATATGCTGTAAGCAATCCAATCTGCTCATCATTTTTAAAGTACATACTCTCACTCATCACTAACATGCTGGTGAATTCAATTACATCATGAATAAATAGCCCCCTCTGCAGGTGTTACATAGGTGTGACACATTTTCTCAAATTAAAACCAGCCTATTTTATTAATTTTCTGTCGGAAAAAAAGCCTCACGTCATTTGTTTGTTTATAAGTTTATCGCGCCTCTTCGGATAATATTTAATTAAATTAATTTATAAATTATAAATCCAGTTTATTTGTGTAGCTTTTTTCACGATACAAATCGCTGCAAAGCAGGTTTACAAATGAAATAAAGTTTTATTTGAAAGTTTCTACATTATTTTTATTAGTGTCATAGAAATGTACAGTAAAACAAGCCCGCTAATAGTGGTATTTAAAAACGTAACGTATTTTACAAATAGTGCGATAAACCTCCGAGCGACCAAAGGCAACTTTGGTCAATGATATTTAAATAAAATTATCAGCATTTTACTGGTTGAGCTGAATTCAAATATTAATTTTAATAGGGATTTTTCGTTTTGTTTTGTTTTTTTCTCGTTTATTTTAAGTCAGGACAATTACCGGCTACCTACGTCTCCGTGGTCAGGACCCAACATGGTGGCGGTGTGAATAGAAGTAGAAGTAGAAGCTGAAGGTGAGTTGTTATATAGAAAGTTGTAAACATGTACATATTTAATTTCTCTGCCCACCTACTTACTACTAAAACTGTCAAAATTATAAAGTATATATCACTGCGTCTAGAGTGTATGAGAATAACGTTTAGAATAGAGACCCGGGTAAATTGTCTCAACGTCGTGAATGTAACATCTGCCAGTATCCGTCTCTTTCATGAACTCGGGTTCTCCATGTTTCGTTTTTTTAGTTTCTGTAGACATGAGCAGGCTCCGGAGCTTTTGGCATAACTATAAAGTGCTGATTGTTATGGGCTCTGGCCTCGGGTTGGTTCACTGGGGTTGGTACTTGATCAAATCCAATCCACTGCTGAAGAAGAGCAGAGAGGAGGACTATATTCCCGAGCCGGCCATCGTGTCGTACGTCGCCCAGTCTCCACCACCTCTGCCTCCTCTGCCCGAGAAGAGAAAGAAGACCGCGACCAAAGACAACGAGTAACTGCTCAGCAAGGTGGGGGACCGTTAAATGGATAGTTCATCAATATAATGAAAGCCGTGTTATCTTTTACTCACCCTGAGAGACGTGGTCACTGACTCTCAGCTCTCAGATGTCATTGATTAGAAGATACTGATGCCGTCATTCAAGATGTTTGTTTGGGAAGTCACACGGGTTTGGATGAAATGATGGCAGAAATAATTTTAACTGGCACTTAGATAAGTGTGAGTGTGACATCCGTCCTTGAGCTCTGTTATCAGTCACTCAGGTCACAATGTGTAGTTGCTTACACAAGAATATGAATGAACACGGTGTCGAAAGTGTGTGCATTTAATCTTATCTGTAAAGATTACAGGAGCGTTCCCTGATAACGTCAGATTTGCTCAAAGTGTAGAAAGTGCAATGGTGCTTTTTTTATGACTCTATTCCATTTATAGCTCCTTTTTCATTTAAAGTTTGTTATTTTGTGGCGTCTATTAGGTTTTCCTTCATTCTTTATAAGAGTTTTAGTACAAGCTGAGCTAAATTGGAGAAAGGGTGCATTTGCAACTAGCCAGTTCTTTTTATATTTTAAGTTGCATTTATACATGTAAATATAATATATATTATAAATAGTGCTGTCAAACGATTAATAGTATTTAAAATAAAACATTGGATTGCATAATATATGTGCGCTTTCACTGTATGTATAAATACACACACAGTATATTTTTTTTAACTATTTAAATGTCTATATATAATTTATATAATAAATATATTTAAAATAATAAATATACACAGTACACATACATTATTTTTGGATGTGATTACTTATTTGACAGCACTAATTATATGCAATATTTAAATTTATAGTCAATATTATATAAGTAACCTTAACAATATTATGTCTTTATTGCATAAATGCATTCATTTAATTTAAATTCCTAAGTTTTAATATTGCATGTCATATCTTTCACTTAGCAAATTATTTAAAACAGGTGTCATTGCGAATAGTTTTATGTTTTGTTTAAAAGTAGTCTTTAAAAAACCCGTAACATTTGCTAATATAGTGGGTTGCACTACTATCAAGCTATAATAATGAAACTAGTTTAACACGTTGTTGTCTGCACAGTTGTTCAACTCCTGGGTCTTGTGTAACACGTTTGTGTCAGGGCTGTATTTTCCTCTTCAGTCTATGAAAAGCTGCTCGATAGCCCTCTGAAGTATCGTTCATCTAAGATTGACAAAGTGTTCAGAAGTTATTGACTTTCACTAGAAGGATGGCGACTGTTGGTAAAGTTGAGCAGAGTTCAACTTTATGCAAATAGCTGAAGATCACTGCACAGCAGCTGATGATTAGCCTTTTATTTTGCAGGTCATCTTCTGAAGACGCTGGTGTACAGAGAAGATGAGGAACCCGAGCTGGCTGAGGAAGAACTGGTTTTGGGTCGCCGGAGGTGCATTCGCTAGTATTCATTTTGGCACGTGGCTCCTGCAGAAGACGATGAAGAGTTCGGTGCAGACTGAACGGCAGCTCAAAACCAAGTCCGCTTCAGAGGAGTGACAGCAAATGATATGCGTTTGAGGGATCATGGGGGATGTGTTAAGTTAATTTAAGTGCTTTGTTGTCTGTCTAGTGACAAATTAGAAGATACACACTCTGCTTGTTGATGTGCACATCCATATCTTGTATGGAAATCATTTGAAATTAAGTTTTGTTTATTTTTAAATTCTGATATTGAAATTGAAAATTTTGAGTGGATGAAGCATTCACTGAAGGCAGAAGATTAAGAAACGATTCAGGTCAGTGGACTTTGAACAGTTACATGTTTCATAAGCAGCAGTGACACTTGACATAATTTGTGACCGATGAAGTCTTTTATGACAAGCCTGTGCAAGTGGGAACATAGTAGTATGTATATAAATGACCATTCTCCACTGTGTACAGATGTAAAACATAGGTTTTTAATGTATTTAAAAAAATAAATACAAAATATGTCAAAAATGTTGCCTTGTATGAGATCTACTTAATTAACACGGTGTGTAATCTTGTTCTTTGTGGCTGTTAATGGTGTTTCTTTCATTTATTATAGCAGGAAAGGGATCACAGCCTTTCTTGATTTGGGGTAGTCTTTAAATTTCTCCACATAATACCTGTAAAGAAAACAAGGTTTGTGTTAGATACAAAACGTATGCTTTATTATAATCCACAAGGGCACTTTGTGTGCTGGATCAGGCTTGACCAGGGGCCTGTTTCAAGTTTACTAAATAAGCCAGGTTTATTTCAGTTAGTCTGACTTATTGCCAGTTAATTTGGCTTAAAATAGGTCAGACTATCTGCCATGAGCCTGGCTTATTTGGTAAACTTGTTTTATGAAACAGGGCCCTGGTTAATTAAAAATACAACCATAAAAATGTTACTTAAAATAAACATTAACTGAAATAAAAATAAAGCTTCAAAAAACCTGCTATTTAAATTCGTCTTGTCAAGACAACATTACCCATTTTAGTCTAAGCTGAAGTATAAAAAATAACTAATAAGAAAAATATGTTTACATATTAAGTATATTTATTTATAATATTCATATATATTCATATTTTCCACATAAATTGTGAAAAAAAGTAAAGCATTTACTGACAGAACAGCATTTATATAAAACCTTTTTAATCTATTTATTTATTTATATATTTATTGCCACAAAGTTATCGGGTGACCATTTTAAACGCATTCAATATTAATAAATCATTGTTTAAAAAAAAAAAAAAAAAAAATTAAAATGTTTTTTATGTCCCAGATAATAAAATTGTAAAATAAGTGTTTTATATACCACAATTACTATTATTTATTATTCAAAATAATAAACACTGGTAAATTTAAAATATTAAATGCAATTTATGCAATGCAAAAGGTCTCGTTAAAGCACAAAATATAGAAAATGATTATATTATCAATATATTTTAAGGTGTAATTTCACTTATTTAATTTCAAAGATTTCATAAAAATGTTACTTAAAATAAAATAAACATTAATTGAAATAAAAATTAAGCTTCCAAAAAACCTGCTATTTAAATTCGTCTTCTTGTCAAGATAACATTACCCATTTTAGTTTAAGTTGAAGTATATGAAATAACTAATAAGAAAAATGTGTTTACATATTAAGTATATTTATTTATAATATTCATATTAATTTTGAAATTAATCTAGATTAAAATGGCTCATTTGAGATCTGTCAAAGGCATTCAGAATTTGTGTGCTACCT
>JAUMHQ010000001.1:3736927-3749629 GCA_032361165.1 Enteromius paludinosus | reverse complement strand
TACAGATCTACACACATGCAAACACAGGGAAAGAAAACTTTATACTCACAACAACCTTAAATCATGTGACAACATAGCAAATGGTCGTTATTTTTAAGTATTGAGACTATTCTGTCCCACCACTGTTTTTGGTAAATTGGTGTATCATTTAAAAAATTCAACCAGATTCAAAATTCAAAATTTGGAACAATTAGAATGACTTAATGTTTTTGAAACAAATCACACCAAGGTTCCATCTATTTGAAAATACAATAAAAACAGTAATATTTTGAACTATTATTACTATTACTGAACTATATTAATAGTTAAGCATCAATACTAGTTGTTAATTAAGCAGAATAAGTTATAAAGGAACGTGTGACGTAATTCAACTTTGCATCACAGGGATACATCACATTTAAAAATATATTTAAATAGCCTTTTTATCTAATTCGATTCATTACAATTTAGCATTTAAAATAATATCACAATATGACTGCTTAAATCCTGCCTTGGTGAGCATAAGAGACTTCTTTAAAAACAAAAGAAACAAATATTCCAATGTTGACTGGTATATTACAGTAGCCTAGTTCATAAAGAAACCACTTACCAGCAACAAAAGACATGATTAAAAGCCTCTGACAGCTCTCAGACTTAAAAACCAGTATAAATCAATCCTGAGTTGAATTGAGCAGTCCAGAAAGGTCCAAATCGCCAAGCTAACACTGTTCCTTCTTTTGCACTAGTGCATCAATATAGAGGAAGCAGTCAAAAAGATGCTTTGAGTACCTCGGATCTACTAATAAAGAAATGTGTTCAAAACCCTCGTCTATTTGAAGTCAGATGGGATTTCGATCGGGGAGATGCGCAGAAAGCGCACGATTCTTTTAATAAAGTCCAGCACTGCCCACCCGCTACGTCACGATAAAAGTAAAAAAGCTTCTGTAATAACGGCGAACAACTTATGTCCTAGGTGAATTAGTCACTTCACACCGCTTTGTCATGTACAGCACAACTAGACGCTGATGAGCAACCTGAGTTCTTTGCATTGAACGCGTTTTAATTAACTTCACGATTTTTATTATTATTTTATATAACATATAATAGTGGTTAGCTGGCTCGACTTTTTCACATATAACTTAATTATTTTGTTATACCAATTATTTGCCATTTATTAAATATTAGTTAATTAAATATTTTATTGAGCACTTTATTATATTTATTATCAATGTTTTAAAATGAAAGCAAGCCACTTAGCGTTGTTTTAGCCGCTTTTGAACGCTATAACGCCTGCTTAAATGTCAATCAGCTTGACTGATACAGTACACAGCTATTGCATGGGGGAGGGCTGAACGTTGACCTAACGTTAGCTGCTTCTGTCAGAACAAAGTCACAGACATCCTGGCAGGATTATGTCACGAACTTTGCCATTCAAGAACTCCAAGGTCACCGACCCCTTGCAAGCAAACACAAGCGCACTGCCCACAGCTCGGGGTTTTGAGGGGCTGGGGAACTATACTCAAGCACATCTAGACAGCAGACAGGATCGCTTGCTCATTTTTGTCAAGCCATGCGAGGATACTCACGTCCAGTGCAGCACACGCTGTTTCACAGGCGGAAGTGTCGCGTGAAATCGGTGTGTGGGTTTATGTTTGTTTGCGGACCAATCAGAGCAGGGGGTGGTCTGCCTCCACCAATCAAATACCAGCCAATAGCGTTCTATTTGTTAATGGCGTTCGACTGCGTATACGTGTGAAACAGCGTCATCTCTTGGCTGTGGTTGATTCTTTTGACTTGTGTTTTACTTTTTACTTGTTTTTATTCAACCGAGTGCTTTATTTGCTCTATGAAAATTATGCATGATTATATGGAAGTCCCCTTTTCGCCAAAAAGTCGAAATCGACAAAAATACTTATAATTTCTTGTTATAATAGTTTCTATGCCATTATTCTTACCTGACTTGTCCTAATTTAGATCTTAGATGCTTATATTATTGTTAATTCAGAAAACATACGGTGTCATGAACTCGATTTTAGTCATAACTATGATTTATCAAAGCATTTTTTTTTTTTGCAGAAATGGGCTTCCATGTTTTCCACCCCCTTTGACCAATGAATTATGACTTCATTTTATTCATATATTTATATTTTTTATAAAAGGATCACTAGAGTAATTAAGCAATAGGATTTCTATTCACGGCTATAATTCTTTAGGACATTTGTAGGATCTGAATTTGAAGTTACAATAATATAAAATTACCTGATATATAATGGTTTTCATTCAAATAAAAATGCATGGCTTGCTGTTGAAGAATATTTACCAGCTCTTTATCTCCTCTTAAGTGTGTGTATTCAGAGCTAGAGATGAGATAGGTATGACAACATAATCCAATACACAACAAACATTAATTTTCCACATGGCCTTTTATTGTTTTATGACAGATGACTGATATTTTGGTCAGGACAACTATGTGCGTAACAGTTTCAATTGGAAATGTTCTTCTTCAGGTGTTGCCCCAGACACTTCAAGCTGAGAAAGTTACATTGCAGATGTTTCTTGTGAAATAACACACACGTACTTAAAGAGACATGAATATCCCACACACACGGACAGCTGTGAAACCTACAGGACTTTACAGTCGGGCATTTGGGGACTTTGAAGAGTCTAATGGCTGCCACGCTGTTGTGGAGATATCAAGTCACGCTCCAAGGAAGGTAAGTGCCGTGTCTCTCTCCTCTACCAACTCAGCGGCGGTGGCATCCATCTTACCACGGGAGAAATCATTAATGGGGAGTCCGTCAACCACCTTCCAGGTCTTGTTCTGTTGGGGTGGAAAAGATAAGCACCTACATGGAGACCTTATATTCCTAAAAAAACATCCAAATGCTTTGATTTCTTTTATTTGTGATTTAAGAAGACAAACCTTGATTTTAACAGGGAAGGAGTACATGAGGTCATCAGGAACTCCATAGGAATTACCAGTGGAGTAGATTCCCATAGACACCCATTCACCCTGTTAGAGACAGAAAAACAAGTATTTAGCAGTAACCCTATATAGCCTGACACATGAAATCAAATGTCATATTTAAAAGAAAAATATATAAACAAAAAAAAAAATCATAATATTATTGTTAGATATATATACACACAAATATATATATATATATATACACACACACAAATATATATATATATATATATATATACAACTGTTCAAAATATTAGGGTCAGTAAGATGGTTTTTAGAGAGGTTTCTTATGCTCATCAAGGCTGCATTTATTAGATTAAAAATACAAAACAAAAAAAATTAAATTATATAGCGAAATATTTCAATTTAAAATGTTTTCTGTGTGAATATATTTTATCATTTATTCCTGTGATACAAAGCATCATTACTCCAGTCTTCAGTGTCTCATGATCCTTTCAGAAATCATTCTAACATGCTGATTTATTACTAGAATTGTCAGTGTTGGAAGCAGTTGTGCAGCCAAATAGTTTTTTTTTGAAAACTGTAATTTTTTTCTTTCTTTAGGATTCTTTGATGAATAACAAGTAAAAAACAATTTTTTTTTACCAAATATAAAACCATTTCTAAACTGTAAATCTATGCTGTGACTTTGTTCATTTAATAGATCCTTGGTTAATAAAAGAATTCATTTCTTTTCAAAAAAGAATGAATAAAAATGTACTAACTTTTGAACAGTGGTGTAACAGTAAACTACTCTAACAATAGTTCTGAACATTATAATCCATTTTAAATAAATGCTTCTCTTTTTAATATTTTAAATGATCAAAGAATCATAAAAAAAAAACTTATGATTTCTGAAAGGATCATGTGACACTGAAGACTGGAGTAATGATGCTTTTTAATCACAGAATTTTTTTTTTTTTATATATATATATTCAAACAGAAAAAAAGTTATTTTAAATTGAAATAATATTTCACAATATTACAGTTTTTTTCCTGGATTTTTAATCTAATAAATACAGCCTTGATGAGCAGAAGAAAAATCTTTAAAAACTATTAAATATCTTACAGACCCCAAATTTTTTGATCTGTAGTGTGTGTTTAATATATAAAAATTACTTGTAGACTGTGTACAGTGTTTTTTTCTTTCAGTGTATTGAGGCTTTATTAAATTTCACAAAGCCTCAAATATCTACAGTAGCAAATGATTAAGAAAACTGAAAACGTTTTAATCTTCCACTCTACTTACAACCAGAATCTAATAGCCTAGACACCCAGTTGATCTACAAATGAATTTACACGGTGCAAACTCACATCTGGAGTGCCGAACCAGATGTCTCTCATGTGGTCACAGATGGCTTTGGCAGCAGACATTGCACTGGAGAGCTTCCTGGCCTTGATGACAGCTGCACCTCTCTGCTGCACCGTCTGGTGTACAGAGAAATTAAAAGAATAGGTAAATAAAAGCAATAAACCACCAAAAAAGGGGAGGGAAATTGTTCACCCTCCTGCAAAATTCCAGACTGTGTGGATTTCTTTAGAAATCTATCATCTTAAACTAAGAGGTGATTTCATTACTAATAAGCTGTTGTAATTAAGTCATTTATGGTTGCCAAGATATAAAGCAACTTAACGCATTAATATTAGCTCCATTTATCCGCTTTATTTAGCAGCTTCAAACATGCATCGGAAGTCAAAGTAGGAACTATCCTCTTCATAACATGTCAGGGGCATTTCTTTGTCCTTTAAATTACAATTATTTTATTCTCATAAAAAAAAATTGGTTTAAATGAGAAACCAGAAAATTGTGCTTCATGTGATTTTCTCTGGGAAAATGTCATTTCAATAACTCCACAGGTTCAGCTGTCAGACTTACGGTGATGAAGTCACTCTTTAGCCAGCTTTCGTCATTCACTGCGTCAAAACCTGACAACTCCTTCCCATGATGGTTCACGACAGCATGGTGCACATCTGGGTACTGAGTTGAGGAGTGATTTCCCCAAATGATCACGTTCTTCACACTGTCAGAGGGCACGCCAACACGCATCGCCACCTACAGGCATGGAGAAACACCGCAAGTGAGCAAAGGGCCGCTTGTGTGCAATGTGCGCCAACAATGTCAACTGCAGAGACTCTAAAATTAGGTCACTGTATTGGTCTATGCACTACTCCAGAGAACGTAACTAGATACATCTGCTCTAGAACTAAGCTAGATGTGGATAATAAAAAAAAAAATTAAAAAAAATCTTGGTTACCTGCAGCACAAAGATTGAGTTAGAGAACTTCAATAAAACAGAATAAGAAGTGAAGGTGAATGAGGCGGTGGGGTTCGGACCTGAGAGCGGGCCCTGTTATGGTCCAGACGGGTCAGGCAGGAGAAGTTCTCCTTAGGAATGGAGGGAGCAGATTTGGAGGCAATCAAACAGTTGGTGTTGGCTGGGTTTCCCACAACTAGCACCTATGAAAGAAAACAAAGAGTGAACGGCAGAACAACAAACTGACCAGTGACTGATTTATCATAGCTGTCCAAATTAAAGCCAGAGAATAGAAATGTCATGCAAAGCAGAATTCAATTGCACAAACTCATTTAAGTAGCACTATTTGTTGCAATCTCGTACCTTGACGGTCTTCTTGGCGTATTTCTCCAGGGCTTCACCTTGGGTTTTAAAAATGGCTACGTTAGCCTTCAGTAGGTCCTTCCTCTCCATGCCCTCCTTTCTGGGCATAGAGCCCACCAAGATGGCAGCGTCAAGATCCTTGAAGCCCACCTCAACCTTATCGGTGGGAATCACCTCTGTGAAGGAGAGAGAGAAACTAGTAAGAGACAGAAGGATACAGAAAACTTCATTTTATTTTTAGCTAAACATTTTAACTTCTAGTGGAATTAATAGAAATCTTTATTGCTACTTAAACAAGTTATTCTTTAATAAAGACCTTTTCAGTTGAGAAAATGCATATAAACTGCACATGCAAACCTTTCAGCATCAGTATTGTGAAATATGGTCATTATGTTTGTACCTAGACTATTATTTCCCTGGAGTATATGCTGACATTATCTCTTGACACTTTCATCTCCCATCACAATAAGTCATTTATCAGGCTGTCAGTATTTCCTGAATCAGCTCGTTCCATTGATAATCTGTAGAATGAGATACAGTACAGGACTATTTATCAAAGTGAACTTCAACCGAAGCACAAATTCTGTGACTGAACATGTTCTCTGGCCTCCCCCCCTCCGCGTCCTATTGTTATGGCACCATCACGTTTCTCATTGGTCTGGGACTATCCTACATCATCAGCCAATAAGATCAGTCTGTGCCGGTTACACCTCCCAGCTCCTCAAACACAGTGTAGTTCTGCTGCAGATCTGTTCTGCAGAGTCATGCTTGCTCTTCTGCATTATAATACCTTCCAGATGTTGACTATAAATAACACATGCGGTAGCATAAAGAGAGAGTGGCTATGAAGCTGTCAGTTAAGAGTCCAGTAGAAACTGATCCACATCTTCCTCTACCTGACGTCCCATTAGAATCTTTCACTGTGGTGAGGACATAACCATTTATATATAATCAAGGAAAGGAAACCCTCACCCCTCAGAAGTGGAAGAGCACAATCCTGCAGCTCCATGACAACTCCATCTAGCACGGGCAGCATGGGAGTGATATCCAGAAGCACCAAGATGATTGGCTGACAGTGAAGACAAACAAGCATTGTGTTACACTGCATCAAGCACTGGTCAAAAAACATGTTCGGCATGGAATACTTGCAAAACCAAATATACACTACAGATATTAAATGATACACGGTCTATATAACAGTACAATCTGTAACTGTCCTTATATAACCGGATCCAGTACAAGTAAAGATGACCAGACAGCCAATATAATGCATTAAATGTAACCATTTTAATTGTGTAGTAGCTGAATGTTTAGCTTAAGTTATGAAAACAAGCATTTTTATTGGTTATATGAATGTGTTGACGTTAAGGAAACATGCCAATGTATCATTTTGTAAATATTGTGGGAATGTTATTTTTTTTTTTATGTTCCGCAACATGTAACTTAGTAACTTTAAAGAGAGAAAAACATTCCATGAATGATGTATCAGAAGGTGCTAACGTTCTAAAACATTTCAAGACCAGAGAACTTTGAACAAACGTTCTAAAAATGTTACTTAAAAGAGTGTTTGTTCATAGCTTTGAGAGAATACGGTCAGAACATTACAAAATTCCTGATAACATATCTGGGATGTGGCGGTTTAATCATTGCTTCAACCGTTTTTGTCGGTTTTGGAACATGCAAACAATAAACCGAATCGTCCGTTTTCTAAACAATACTCTAAATGGCTAAACGTAAGCATTCAGTAAGTGTTACATGCATGCAGTCTCACAGTACATATATTAAACATTCTGTGCGCTATCCCAAACACGCATCACAGAGATTTCATTTCGATCACATTCTTATATAACTCAAGAGCATGGTTTAAAACCCAGTTTGCTCCACTTGCTGTTTGCTCCACTTGCTGTTTCCCCCCCCACCCCCAAAGTCCTATTACGCAATAAGACAGCCAGTCTGTGTCTTACCTGGTCCTTGCCGAACACATCTCCTTTAGCGATGCTGTAGAGCAGAGAATAAGCGATCTGTCCGGCTGCGCCAGTCACCAGCACACGGATCGGTTCGGCCTGGAATAACACACAAAGTCACTGCAGGCGTCAATAGCATGACCTAGTTATGTGAACAAAGGCCTAGGGATCTGGAATGAGAAGATTTGTGCATCTGCGCATACTGGTTGAGTAAATAGGAATACATTTCTGTACATATAAACGCAAATAACGTATGAATGAATGAGACTGTGATGCAGCTGATGCTCCACGCGACGCACTGTAACGAAGGTAACGTCACTACGCGCGCGAGACTGTAGCTTCGACATATATCAAACACTTTAAGTATTAAACATTTTACAGAATTGCGAGAACATAGTACCGATGAGTACGTTACAAAAGACGATGCCACCTTGGAGTTTGTTACACCCGCTCCACAAACGCGGAAATGGCGGTTTAACGTTTAAAAGAACTGCTTTAAAATATTCAACATGAATCGTTACGTGGCTCGTAACCACAGATTTCACATTAAAACATTAAACCTCACATAAAAGCGTTCAAATTAAACTAACGCGTCATGCTATGCACGAAACGCTGCGAGTTTGCTAAAATACTGTGCATGACTAAAATGGAGGGATGAGGATCTCACCATGTTTCGGATCTGATTGTGCAGGTTGAGATGCGCGTCAAAGATGTGCTGCTCTACCTCAGACTGGACGGAGGGTCACCTCTATATTCTTGCATGGAAAGTCATACGCTTTCACGAGACACGCGGTGAACTGGGAAATGTAGTTGCTAGTGCTGTTCTCGCCACCAATCAGCGCACAGAAAGAACTCATTTTCCCATGAGCACCCGCGCTGACGCCATCCCATTAAAAACGCCCCTCAATTTAACGCCTTAAAAACGCGTAAAGGTCGAGTTTTGAGTAATGGTGATAAGTTTAAGTTCTTGATTGGTTTATGAACACAAATAGCCAGCTGAAACAGATTAGGTAAAGTTATGCTGGCTAAATGAACAGACAAGCATCTTTTATAATATAACGTTATAGGTTAACTTGTAATGAGCATTTTTGTATTAAATTACAAAACAGAAGCACTATTTACTAGACATACTTTGGATCTTATTGAAATAACTCATAAACTTACAGACGTATATCCTCTGTTATGAAATCATACTTCTGTAGTCTGGGAGTTTGTGTGAAGAATTAAAATAAGCTCCCCTTCTGTCAATTCATTTCACAAAACTACATTTGCACATCTATACACAAAATCTCACGTGGCCTGTGTGTGTGTGATGCCATGCTGTTATGATTTTCTACTGTAAAGACATTTCCCTTTCAAGTATCAATTCATGAACTTCATCGTCCTTCATTGAAAATGTCCTTTCGGGCTGAACAGGAAGCATGTAGACCATGTGCATTTCCTAAAGAAGAATGAGGTCAAACAGCTTGTGTGCTTTCATTATACTCTGTGGTTTGTCTGCATGTTTTTAACCCCCCAAAACAACTACTACATTATATTTGATGCTGTTATTTGATGCATGAATTTCTCCTCTATAGGCCACAATCTATATGCTGTCTGTTGTCTTATTAATGGTTAATTTTTCATAATAAAAGGCTTTATAGTATTTAAAAAAACAAATCCCCTTTCAGGTTGTGGTACATGTGTCTTTTAGTTGTGAAATTTTTTATAAATCATGTTTAATTAGGCTATACGTTTTAATTATATACCAGGAATATTTATCTGTACATCTTTTAGTTGCCATTGCATTGTATTCAATTGCATTATATAAAAACAAAGCTTTGATCATAAAACCAAGCATTTATATGAAGAAATATAAAGAATGACAACTGACAGTTACATGCATTTTATTTAATTTATTTAAGCATTCTGCTATATTGTTTTATAAATCTACATTAATTTACATAACAAACATAACAAAGAATTTTATCGTACTTTTTGACCACATAAATATCAGAAATTGCATTAAATTGCCTATTTTGACTCAGTTTGATTTTAACATTTTATGCAGTTTTACAAGAAAACAAATGACTATTTAATATTCAATGGCAGGTGCTCATTGCGACCTATATAATCTCTATATTACATGACAACATTTTCCAACTTTAGAGTGTGTTCTCACAACATGTGAAACAGACTTTAAAAATAAATATAACCCAGTGTGCTAACCCTGGCTAAAGTTTGTCCATTACAAAAACACACAACAAGATAACCCAAGTTTACTCTACCTCAGAATTAAAAATGAGCCTGGGTTAACAATTCCAAGTGTTAAAAGCCTCTAATGGGCTTGGATCTGTTCCACGACCCCTTCTCCTTCAGGCTCAATGATGCATTTTACTATAGCAGCACCAGAGCAGCTTGGTGTGATCAGCAGCGGTGTTCATAACACACAGCCTTTATACAGATGAGCCACAGCCTGATGCAGATATTTGCTCCTGTTCGGGACAGAGGCACTTCAGCCAAGTTAACATTACATAACCCCTGGAATAGCGAGTGCTATCCATGGTGCTGGTCTCTGCTTGCCAAAACATCATCAATTAATCATCAAAGAGGTCACTGCCCTCCGCCATACTAGGTTTTCAAGGCGTGCATAATGAATGAGACTAATCATTCTACCAATCCCTGCTTAGAAACAATGCCTTTGCTGGTTTCTAGCAGGTCCAAGATGGTTTTTACCCAATCTAGGATGTGCATTGACTGGTTTGCCAGTTCCTAAAACTAAAAGTTGCTCTGTAAGGTCGACCAAACCATCTAATGACCACTTTGGACCATTTTAGATCAGCTATGACCACCTTGGACCAGGTAAATACTATTTTGGTCACAAGCTATGAACCAGCTGCCAAAATTCCAAAACACAGCAACCATCTTAAGATGTATTGTCCAGCATTAAAATGACTTGCTTTATAAATGGAAACTATGAGATATATTGCGAATTGTGCATGTGCATGCGAGGTAGGGATGAATCATAATACATAGCGCCGATATTAAAACCGTGCGTTTGGTGCATTCATGCTGCATTTACGCCTCCGTTGTCAAGGAGAGGCGTCTTACCTGCGCCGAAGCCGTGCGCACCACCAAGTACATAGCCGACAACAGGGTCAACATTTTCAAGCAGCGTGTCCCTCGAAGTGTCCGACGCAGTCTGTTGTTCGCCCCGGAACGCAGAAGTGGGTGTTTTGGGACGCGGCGCGCGCGGTAACCTGAGCTCTAAGGCGCGAGATAGATACACAATAACCGCTTCCCTCGAGCGCGTGCTGTGTTTTCACCGTCACCCTTCAACACCTAATGAGCTTTGAGAGACAAAAATAGCTCTACATCGAGTAATCTTTCCGCCATTTCTGATCGCACGGCTAAATTAACGAGATAGTGATAGGAGCTGCGAAATTTGGGGGTGACGTCAGTGTAGGATTGAGATGCTGCAGTCAATAAAAACATCTCGAGATGCGGATTTCTAGATGAGGGGACATTCATTCACAGGGGACAAGTGCTTTGATCATTTAATAAATTCTAATAACCCATTTACTTATTTGTTTAGAGAATGCCATCCCATCACGTAACACATCGTAATGGATGAACTGAATATATTTAGTCTACTTATTTAATGCCATCAGTTAGGGGCTGTGCCATTCCTACTTTGAAGTAATCAGTTTTGGGGTAACGCATTACAAGTAACGTGAGTTACGTAATAATATTACTTTCTCCAAGTAACTACTAAAGCAACGCATTACTTTTTATTTTAGAGTAACTGAGTTACTTTTTCAAAAAAAAGTAACGCCATTTAATTTGTTTCTTATTTATAGACTGACAAGTCTGCCCTCATGTTGGGAGAAATCAGAAATACAGAGGCATTGTGTGCGGTGTGTGAATACAGTGTAGTTCTAGACTAAACGTGAATGTGCGTTAATTCATCTCTCTCTCAAATTACAGATTTAGTGTTCATCAGAATGAAATAAACTCAGAATATGACGCAAACCAAATGACACAAATGAATCTAATCCCATTTTATTTACCAATGTCTTTGCTGCTGACAACCATATTTACAAGCAAAAATGACTTCAGAAGCTAACTATTGTGCTTTTTTTTTGTGTTTTTTTTGTTTATTATTGCTGAAGAGTATTTCTTCTCCTGTATTCTGCTTTACAGATGTGAATTTATTTAGTCTTCAGCCTGAGGTTTATTCGGGACACTTTTTGGTGTGAAAGGGCTTTTACATTTGCTATAAATAGAACTTCTTACATTCAAAACAAACACTCAAGCTCGGCCCATATTTAAAAAGTAACGCGAAAGTAACGTAATGCATTACTTTCCATAAAAAGTAAAACAATTTTAATAATGGGAGTACCGCAATATTGTAATGCATTACTTTTAAAAGTAACTTTCCTCAACACTGGAAGTAATACATTTTCATGTTTCTATCGTGTCTTAAAGGAACAGTTCACCCAAAATCTGTATAATTTACTTGCTTTGAACACAAAATAAGATATTTTGAAGAATAGCCAGACCATCCATTGTGGTCCATTGTATGGAAAATACAGCAGCCACAAACAACAAAACATTTCTGGATATCTTCTTATATATTTCACAGAAAAAAAGGCCTTAATGACATGAAGGTGCGTAATAATAACAGAAATTTCCTTTATTGGGTGAACTATCACTTTAAAGTGCCCCAATTATGGATTATTGAAAATGAGCTTTTAAACTCTGAAACGACAAGTTGTTTTTAAAAGGAGTCTCAAACAGTTTAATGTTGACGTCAGTACGAAATATTAGCATATTGCAAGCCCACTTGTTGATGTTTTCGCGTTGGTCTGTATGGAAATGCAAATTAATTCTTCACCACTAGGTGTCCAATCGCAGGAGAGGTTTGGGAAAAAAATAATAATTTCACTAATCGTTTGGGAATCATTGAACAAATAAGGTACAAAATAAATGCATGCTGTAAGAAAATGAAAGTGTTTTTTGACCTCACATGCAAAACTGTTGCCAAAATATCAACCTTTCATAACCCATAATAGGGGCACCTTAAAGGGATAGTTCACCCAAAAATGAAAATGTGATGATGTTTATTTGCTTACCCCCAGGGCATCCAAGATGTAGGTGACTTTGTTTCTTCAGCAGAACACAAACGAAGATT
>JAUMHQ010000001.1:3704611-3720368 GCA_032361165.1 Enteromius paludinosus | reverse complement strand
TGTTTCTACTGTACAGACTGTATGTGGTATTGTCCTACACTGACCCTACACCTAAACCTACCCCTTACAGGAAACACTTAATTCTGTGTGATTTATAAGCGTGTTTCCTCATAGGGACCTAAGAAATGTCCCCACAAGGTCAACATTTACTGGTATTCCTATCTTTGTCGGGACATAAGGTGATGAATACCAGGTGCACACAAACACACACACACACACACACACACACATATAGATAGATAGATAGAATAAAAATGTTACCATTTTTAAAATTTGTTACTATCATAGGCTTTGAATGTTTATTATGCTTCCTTATTCTTTTATATATTTTAATAATTTTTTACATAACTATTGTTACACTGAATGTCAATGTAACATTATTTAAACCAAATTCTGACATTTGATTATTCAAAAACGTTTTTGACCCTATAAACATATTGTGATCTTGACACTGATATTTTAGGCACACACAAGGCCCATGACATTTAAGTCAGAAAGGAAATGAACAATCCGTTTCAATTTTAAGCTTATTTTTATTAAATGAACATGAATGCAAATGAGTTTTTAACATCTCACATGAGCTGTAAGGCATAAGTCACATTCTCCTCCGTAAAGAAACTCATAAAATTATTATTGCCTTCATTGTTTCAAACACTACGTGCGTCTCATTCGTCCAGTGCGTCGTGTCGGGAGTGCGACAAGCTTGACCCTCGCTAATCTGTCCGCCGAGGGCGACGAATGACCCGTCTCGCTTTTGCAACACACAAGAAACTTTGGTTTCCCAACCCTTGTTCCTACGGCTCTTGGAAAGAGTTGGCACAAAAGTCACTACTTCTTCCCTGTGGTGTCCGGCTTCGAGGAAAAGACTTGCTCCGAAGGAAAACAAACAAGTAAACTTCTGAAAACCAACACAGAGAGTCTTTACAAAACCTGGAAGCGCCAGGCCGCCTGGTCTTTGTAGTCCAAGCAGTCGGCCGCCGCTGAGCTGAAGTTCAGTTTCCATGACGAAGCCTGATCTTTGTAATCCAGACAGTCCGAGGAGCTGAAGGGCAGCCCGGCACCGGCGTAGCCCTGATGAGGGTGGTGTCCTCCGCTCTGCCCGATGTGGTGCGGGTGGTGTCCTGACACGGCAGCAGTGCTCAGCTGTGTGTGATGGGCGTGAGGGTGATGGTGGCCAGGCATCGGGCCCAAGTAGGATCCACAGTCCATGCCTCCAAAATAAGAGGCGGCGTTTGAGGTTGGGTAGCCCTGGGCATAGCTGGGAGCCTGGTTGTAGGGCATGGGGTACGAGGGCACTCCTGTGGTGCCCCCGCCGCCCGAGATGGCCCTCTGCATGCAGGACGCGCTGGCCGGGGGGGAGATGTCTGGGAGCGAGGGCGGAGCGGGAAGAGGCGAGACCGGAGCCGGGCTCCAGATGGACGAGACAGGTGTTGTTCCTGAGGACGAGCTGCTAAGCAAACCCACTCCGCTCAGACCAGAGGGGTTGGAGCTGGAGGACGAAGATGAGGAGGACGAGGTGTTACTGGACACAACAGGAGGGGTGAAGTGGCCACTGCTCTCAGACCCCGGGCTCTCACGGGACGGGGAGGATTTCTTCTTGGCTGGACGGATCTTTGAACTGCTGCTGCTGCTGCTTTGCTGCTGCTGACGACACTTTGCTCGTCTGTTCTTGAACCAAACCTGCCGACAAACATACTACTGGTTAAAAATCAGAATATAATATTGTCTATGGACTGAACTTTTTTAGGATCAATTTGAGATACTAAATATTTACTGAACACAGTTGGATATTTACTGAACTGTTGTCTTTTATAGAGCTGCTTTTGTTGCTTTATATAGCAATGTTGACAGTTATTGAACTGATTTGAATCAACATTGAGCAGAATAATGACACTTAACATTTCAAAACACGTCACTGGTTAATGATGCAAATGTTATCTATGAAGTTAGATTACAAGTTATTTGTGTGTTAAGCTTTTTTCTAAAATGTTCTATGTCGCGCCATAGGACACACCTAACAAAATAAATAAATAAATATCGGTACAGGCAACAAATACCTCTCTATCTGCTGACTGATATGCATATATATATATATATATGTGTGTGTGTGTGTGTGCGTGTGTGTGCGCTTCTGTTTGTGGTCTTAGCCTTTGTTTAACTTCTTTACCTGCATAATTGAACTTTTGGATGCTTTGGGGGGTGGGGTATATATATATATGTTTTAAAATATATTTGTATTTACTTTTCAAGTCTTTATTTCAATAAAAACACCTGAAATATCGATTTGGGATCATATGAGAACAAAACCTGAACTGATCTGAGTTGGATTATGACACCATTGTCTTCTGTAGAGTTACTTTTATTATTTTTTAGCAATGCACAGCAAAGTTGAGATGTTATTGTTATATTATATTGTTATTACAATGATGTTATTAAACTGAACTGAATCCACACTGAAATCCGAATTGAGCAGAATAATGACCATTCACATGAAATTGAACTTTGAAACACTGACACTTACTGAACTGAATTGAATCAACATTATTCATCTCAATCCAGATTCAATTCATGTCAGAGCTTCAAAGTTAGTTTCCATCTGAAGTATTATTTTCAGACATTATTGCCTCCTTCAGAGCTGCTTTACAGATCAAACTTAACTTATAACTGATTAACACTGACAAAGTTATTGAACTGAATCGAAACAACATGAAATTAAGCTGATTAATGGCTATTGTTTTCTGTAGAGCTGCTTTTGAGCCGAACACTAACATTTATATTATTTTCATGTTTATAACTGTAAAGCTCTCTCTGCTTTTGGATAAAAGAGTTATGCTAAATGATAAAATGTAAACATAAAGCTGCTTAACAATCTGTATTGTATAAAGCAATAAAAATGTGACTTAAAATCTCTCAGCATTAGGAAAGTGGCACAACGACACCCACCTGCACTCTTGACTCGGGCAAATTGATTTTCAGAGCGACCTCCTCACGCATGAAAATGTCTGGGTAGCGCGTCTTAGCAAACAGATTCTCCAGTATGTCCAGCTGAGTACGAGTGAACGTGGTTCTCTCTCTTCTCTGTTTACGAGGATTTGCTGCAATGAGGAAACAAGTGAAGTTACTAAACCACGTCTAAAGATTGTTTTAAAGACACAGATGCCCTTTAAAGTCAATGTGCATTTGAATCATTTTCGAATTGCCACCTAAAAGTGTTCTTGTAAGATTCCACATGAAGAGACTTCAAATGATATCCCATCAAAAATATGTGCTTACTTGGATATCCCACAGAGGGATGGAGGAGGTCCATGGTTGCCCCACTGAGCCCCAGCCCGTTCATGGCATAAGGGGCCTGTTTGAGGTATGACATCATTGTTGAGCTCCAGACAGACACCTGCAACAATAATCATTTAAAATAAACTATTTAATATTAGAAATAAACAACAAACTAAAAAATTGTTTTGCCACCGAAAATTGTTAAAAGTTTAAATTGCCTGCAGTTTTATAAGCTATTAGACATAATAGCATAATAAAAAGACTAGTATTTGTAGGTTATATATTAAATGTTCAGCTCCATTGTAAAAACGCGTAAAACGAATGTCACATGGAGTCTGAATATGACTAATGTCTTGCCTTTAATGATCTATTATTTCACACTCGACTAATCAAGGCCTTCACACACTAATTGGCCATTTACACGTCATGCCCTGTTAAGCGCTCCTGACGGACGCGACGCCGCCAAAGTCTTTGATCTTTTCTTTTGTTACCAGAACGTTTGAAAGTTGGCGGTACAATTATGAACTTAATTAATGTTCGTTTCAATATGACAAATGGTAACAGATAAACATCATAAAGCATCGCCTGTATTTATTTTATAGTATCTGAAATCTAAAGGCTACATTAAATGCATGCTATTTGTAACATTGTAAATAAAATGTGTAAAAAAAAGTAAATAAAAATAATAACACATTTCTTTTATGCTGATCTTTTGTTTGTATTTAAAATCTTCTTGAAATATAGTAGCTATATTTTCCTGCAAAACGAAATCAGCAAATAAGTAAACAGTCAGCTGTATTTGTAAATGTAAACCCGCAGACTCGAATACATGAATTGCGTTTCTGAAGCTGGAGCGCTAGTTCTTCTGGACAGAAGGCCGCTCGGGATAAACTCGATGCTTATGCGCATTTGGGATTATTTGGGAGGACCGAACTGTGTTTCGTTGCAATTGTTATGAGGCAATAGTACAAATGTATTAAGACAAAAGTTCTGTAAATGACATGTTGCGCTTTTTCTCCGTCGCTCATGCCTATGAATGGCCCCATTAATCCCACGCTGAGGACAGATAACATGGGTCTAAAGACTCCACAATCGAGCTTTAACTATATGTAAATGGCCAGTGAGTGTGCAAATTATTCTCCTTAGCCATTTAGATTAGACCCAGAGGGGACTCCATTTGCAGAAGAAACCTTATCAGCTAAATAAACGACAAGCTCTCCTTTTCTCCGTGTACTCTGGCTCTGCAAAGTTTGTTAATTAGCCTAATCACAAGCAGTAATTCATAGAAAATATAACTTTCCATTTATATACATTTTTAAAAATCTGCATGGATTCATTTGTTTTTGTCTTAATGCAAATTATTTCAATCACTGTCCTAAAACAAGATAAATCCCTTAATGTTTTTTTTTTTTTTTAAATGGAAAATTAATTTTAACTGCTGCCTTAGACGGAAAAGCAAAGTGATGCCAAAGTTACGACATGCAGGGAAGTTTACTGCACTTTTAGACCATTGTGAAAACTTTAAACTCAATTTAATAAACCAACTGAAATTGCAAAACTGTCATTTTAATTGCTGCCTTTAATTTACAGAAAAAGTGATGCTTAAGTAACAAATATGCAGTATAAAATATCAAAATATACAAAATCGAAATGCAGAATTTACTTAATTCAGGATCTATAGGTTTATTCTGCACCTTTTAGATTAAGGCTTTTAAAAATGATATTATATTTGAAACATACCTTTATATCTTTTATTCTTGATCTTCTGGGCTCTTTTTTTTCTTCTTTGAGATCCGTAAACTGAAAATCCACAAAACCAAGAAACTCTTTTTTTTTAGGAGAGCAGTCTGGACTCCAGCTGATGGTTGGAATTGCAAGAAAACAAATTAGCCAGAAACTTCACAACAACAAGTCTCCAAGGTGGTCACAAAGTCCGCTTGCAGACAGTGGGATGCGGTGCCTGAAGAGGCTGCTTGTATCCGCGCGTGATATGAAGGTGATAGCCAGTGCTGACGGATTGAGATTGATCACCTTCTTGACGGCCTGTCCGTCTATGAGCAATAGACACCTGCGGACCCGCCCACCACAGCCAATCAGAAGTCTCGCTTATCCTTACAGACGACCGCTTTAGCCAATCAGAACGAAGACGCGCTCATTAACCCCTCCTTTCGACGTGACGTCATATAAACCTGCAGCGTGAACGCGCGAGTCCAGAAGAGAGCACACTGTTTGAATACACTTTTATTTCAAGCTTTTAGTGCGCGTAACACTGACGCAAAGCAAGTAGGCCTGAACTCCATTCTTAAATCGATTTAACATTTGGTCGATTAGATTGCGTCGTTTTAGTGACCAAATCTTCTCTATAGCCTAATTATCGACATGCATAAAAAATGCTTTAAATAAACGTTTGTTTGGATGGAATATCTATAGATTATATCAATGTATATGTACAAAGCAAATTAATTATTATAAGCCTGTTTCAATAAACGATCGATTTTCACAAACTTTGAAGTTGCGCTATTATTGCTTAGATATTCGCCTTCCTTGATTTTTTTTTGTCTGGATTTATTAGCCTACGTCGTTCACAATTGCATTTAACACAGTTCATACAAAATTCGTGAATTTATTTTTAGAGTTAAGTTTCAGAATGAAATTTATTTCGCTTAAAAAACTAAAAGTTTGATCACGGTGGAAATGAGCGGAGACAAAGCGTCCATAAAATATATAAGTAGCCTAAATCTTAATGTAAGAATAGTTTTATATTATTGTGCACTTTCTATTATCTTAATATGAGTAATTAAAAAATATTAATTTGGCAAATCAAGTCAGTTTGGCAAAACATGCAGTTATTTTGTTGTCCACACACACACACACACACACACACACACACGAAAAATAAATAAATAAAACACACAAAACATCAACTGAGGTGAACCCCTACAGATCCTTATGACTGTCAAGGTTATTAAGTAAAAATAATGAAATTATAAATACATGAATAAATTCAGGTTACATGGATTAACAAACTTCTTAATTTCCATTTTATTGATTATAATAATAATAATAATAATAATAAATAAAGAAAACGTTGTTTTGTAGAAATAGGCAGTAGACTTATATTAGTATTTTCGTGCACTTCTATTGCACGAACTAAACATTTATGAATAGCCAATTACAAACATTTACAAAATGAGTAAAATACACAATGAGGCCTACAGAGATGAGAACAAGTCAATCGATAATCAGAAATTGTCATGAGGGTAGGCTATAAGTCAGATGTTTACTAGTCTATATTTATCAAAGCTATAGGCTACATGTAATTATCAAACCCCTGCTCCAGATCTGCCATCAAGGTCGCACTCAAAAGAACAACGATGAGATACATTACAACATTAACCCAGAAAAAGAAACAGCACCAGCTACTTGCAACAATTTAGCACGCACCAAAAGCTGTTAAAGAGGCTCGTTGCCGTAAAATCAAGATATCTGCTGGCACTAACCTATTGTCCAGGGGTATTTGTGTAATCCCAAAATGCAGTAGAGTTTCCTGAGCAGTATAAACCCGTAAAGCCGCGGGATCAGCCGGCCTGAAGCGAGTGTGTGTGTGTGTGTGTGTGTGGGAGAGAAAGCCTGTGTGTGTGCTCGACTGGTCTCTTTGCCAGGCGGATTGTCGTGTCTCTTGTAAATTGTCGGCGCTTATTAAACGATGGTGCATAAAATCCCCTGTAAATCCCGGCAGTTGTCAGAAAGCACGGGCGCAGTGCGCGCTGATGTCACTCACCGGGGCTTCGGTGAAAGAGGAAGACGCGGGAAAGTTTACACCTGGAGCGCGGAGTTCACGGAGGAGGAGGATCAGCAGGTAGCCGACTTTCCATGCCCTGCTGTAAAAACGACTTAAATCTGGCAAAAAAAAAAAAAAAACATTTCAGAAAACAAAAAGTTTTAGACTTTTTTTTTTCAGTTTACTCTACTTTTGTGTTCTGGCCTGTTTCAAACTATTTCAGTTTTTTTTTTGTTAAGTTCTTAGGAAGTTAGTTCTGGTATTAAATTCTTATATGAAGGTAGTCCTGTCGACAATATCTTTCGAAAATGAAAATAAAACGTTCTTGTGAATCGGAAGGGAAGCGCGTGGATTTTAGTTCCAGCTTCTTGTGTGGAAAAAATGAAACAGAAATTATGAGTTGCAAGTTTTGCTTCACTCTAATTTTGATGTAGCCTGTTAATTTAACACGTAAGACATTTCACGCATATTTTTAGATTTTGAATCGTATGCTACTTTATTCAACATGAGAAACAAAACATTCTTTATTTTCAAAATGTTTCTGGACTGAAATAAAGTAAAGAATAACACGTGGTATCTGTTCGTTTTGTAATAAAATAGTGAGCCAAAACTTCATCCTTCATTGCATGGTAGTTTAGAGAGAGCTTGCATGACATTACATTTAGTCATTTAGCAGACGCTTTAATTCAAAGCGACTTACAAATGATTTAACAGTTGCACATCTGCTGAAGCATGGAGAATGCTTTGAAAGGAAAATAAGTTGCGTTCAGTTCAGTTGTGTCATAATGCCTTGGGCACAACAAAAGGATAAATGCAGTTTTATTTTATTACTATTATTTAAGGACACCTCCAAAAAGCACTGAACACAATAGGCCTTTAAGAGAAATGTGCACAACCTAAGCACGCTATTAAAAACACCATGACAACTTTATAGTGGTACAGATGAAGGACAGCAGTGATTAGATATCACTAACTGATCTAAACTTTTGTTCTGAGGGAAATTAAACTGGTAGCTGCTGCCAGCTTGCTCGAAGAGAAAACACAACCCGCCTGCAGCTTTCAGCTGATCTCAGTTCAGAGTTTGCATTTTAAATCCGGATAATGTGACTGCTTAGAGACAGAAAAGCCGAGCGCAGATCAGAACTATAACCTGAGACACACACACAGGCCCTCCACACTTAACCTGAATGCATTATTCAGGGACTAATAATAGGTTGTCTGAGTTGTGTTACATTACAAACTCAGTACAGCGTGGTGTAATAATTCACAAGGAAGTGGAATGTTCATGGTGTAATTTAATAAGCATCAGTAATTAAAAATGAAGAGTTATTCCAACGTTTTCCTGTTTTCCAGGGTTCACATGAACCAACGACTTTCTGTGACCCTTTTAAAATGCTTAAAGTTCCCTGAAATTAAGAATCCAAAAAAAGGTCTAAACATCATAACACTGTCTTCTAAGTATTTTTAGATATGAATATATTTATAATGCCAAAATCAGAGAACGAAAGTGTAGGATTCAATTCAAAATAATTTGTGTAATTTACATAATGTGCATTGTTGATTACATCAATATTATATAATCAACCTCACAACACAAATGTATTTTTTATGAATTTCTAAGCAAATACATGTCCTGATTACACTGGTTTAATAATTGACAATAAGGTTCATTAGGTAACGACATTAGTAAATATGAACAATAATTCGACAGCAATTATTAATCTTAGTTCACGCTAATATTAACATTTACTAATGCATTGTTAAAATCACAAGTTGTGTTTGTAAACATTAGTTAATGCACTGTGAACTAAAATGAATAAATGATGAATTATTGTATTTTCATTAACTAACATTAACAAATAGTGTAATTAATGCATTGCGCCTGCTAGTTAATACATTAATGTTAACGAATGACACTTTATTGTAAAGTGTTACCATAGTTTTTGTTAATATTTTAGAATTTTAAAACTTTTGTACTTTAATTTTGGTTGATGTTTTAGTAATTTTAAGTGTTTTTTTTTTGTCACTTTTATTAGTTTAATAAAATATTATTAATATATTAATATTAGTCTATTTAATTTTAATCATTAATTTTTTTCATGTAGGCCTAGTTTTAGTAACTTTAGCACTTTAAGCTTAAATCAATGAATACTTAATTGTTAACCAGCTGAACGCAATTTTTAAAATATTTCATTTCATTTAACGTGCAATGTTTTCTTTTTATGGATTTGGTTTTAGTTTGTGTTAATGATAATGATAACCCCGGTGACGTCACTTAACGATGGAGGGGAAGAGCCAAACACTCACCGTGAGTGTGGACATGAAGATAATGGAGAGGTGGGGAAAGCAGGGGAGTCTGGAGCTGTCAATCACAGCACGGGGGTCCCGCCCCCCTCATTAGGAGGGTAAATAGAAGGGAGGAGTGATGAGAGATAGAATGAGAGAAACAAGACTCAGGAGGAGAAACCAGATACACAGCCTAAACACACACACACACACACACAATGACACACTACACCACAACACTTCAACAGCAAAATACAGCAACATATTCCAATAACACATGTCACCAGGACACTGAGCTTGCTTATTTTCAATTTGAGAGCATTGTAGCTGTAATATAATCTCCAAAAATAAAAATCATAATATTATTTACGTAAAAAAACATATGATATGTTTGCTCTTTGAGAAACCAACTTAAAAAGATGGTTTAACCAAAAATGAAAATTCTCGGTCAAAATCAACATGTCAACATTCTTCATATACCTATTATATTATAGATATTTTAAATAATATAGGTAATTGGTTTTGGTTCCCATTGACTTCCTTTTTTTTGGACATAAATTATAATGGATGTCAATGGGAACCTGTTTGGTTAACAACATTATTCAAAATATATACATTTACTTCTATTTTACAGTCATAAATTACAGTGGACGTCAATTAAAACCGATATTCCTAATATATTAATTACTAATTACACAGTTTTGGATCCCATTAACTTCTGGACAGATATTATAATAAAGGTCAAAGGGAACCAACTTTGTTAACAACATTCTTCATATATTTATTAATTTTATTGATATGTTTAATTTTTTGTGACCCGATCCAGCAAAATGAGTCACAGGGACCCAAACGTCAAAATTGAAAGATTAAAATGACATCCTAGTCAAAGTCATACCTTGAATAGTTTTAAAGATAGCCATTTGAATTATGGTCGTCTGTCCTCTTTTTACAATTAAAAACCTGAAAAAATAGCTTTTACGTTTTTTGTCTGTTTTTAGGTTAAAGGGATGAACTGTTTATTTTATAGCTTGATTTGACCAAAGACATTTGTGTGTATATATATATATATATATATATATAAATGCTATGAAACCAAGCTGAACCTATCAAAACTTTAAGTCAACTTTAATAGCCATTTAAATACCTTTACTCAATTATCTGAACTACAAACCCGTGGGAGATTATTTTTGCATGTCTATTCTTTGAAATTGGCCTCTTTTCATTGTTTTTACACATTATCTGCTGCATCTTAAACTGCAATGTTGCGACTTCCGAGTCATTTCACCAGAGCGGGTCACATATTTCAAATAATGTGCTTACCAAAAAGTTTTGGCTCCCATTGACTTCAGTTATAATTTTTTGTCAAGTCAATCGGAACCAAAACCAACATTACCAACATCAATCAAAATATCCTCTTTCATGTTCCACAGAAGAAAATCTGTCATACAGAGTGTGAGTAAATGAAATTTGTGACTCTTGTACATTCCTCCATTGCTTACTCTTTTTTTTTTTTTGTTAATCGACATCAAGGTGAGTAAATAATAACAATTGTAACTCCTGCCTGAGCCGTTCCTTTTCAAGCCAACTTCATTTCTGTCATTCCAGCTTTCCTCCTAAATACACAGTCTCAGCATTTCAACTAGATCTCAACACCTGCTATCAAACACGAGAGGTTCATCTTAACAGGAAGAGACCAAGATTTAGCTGCCAACAGATGGAAGAGTGCCTTTGGTTTCCTACATGTCTGTCTTTCTTGGCTCCCAAAGACTCACGTTATAACTTGCATGGCTGCCATAATCTCTCTCTCTCTCTCAGTCTAACAATGCGGTTCGCTGGTTACCATGTGAAGCTCACACAGCCTCACAAGAATGTGCAGGTTCAGATCCTCATGACCCGCCCCACAGAAACCAGAGAGAAAACAAAAAAGAGAGGGATTAAGACCTGCCTGCAGGACCCAGCGAAGAAGAGGAGAGGAGAAGAGAAGAGAGGAGAGGAGAGACTCCAAAACGGCTCTATTGAGAGACAGTCTCAAAACTCGCTTCCAGCGAGAGGAAAATGCCATCAGTTGTAGTACTAATGTGCTTCTAAAGCAGAAATAAAAGAAAACTGTTAAAGTCTAGCCGCTTTGACGTTGTCATGACTCTGAACACGCATCTTGTTTTGCAGTAAAAAGGCTGCTATTAATGCTTTTACAGACCAATGACAATTCAGCATTTGGCAGCTGTCATTATCCATTTATTTTATGGATATTTCTGTTAGCACTAAAACAAAAAGTAATGCAGCAAAATTAAATTCAAGATATTATTTTATTTCTTATTTTAGTATAGTGTAATCTTATTTTTATTATCTTATTTTATTTTTTTTATTTTAAAAAAGTGTTTTTGATGAAAATAAATTAAAGAGTGACACTTGATATTGGTTTGTCTTGTTATTAAAAATAATGATGCAAAACCTCATCCTTCATTCCATGTTTTTGTGTTTCATTTGAAATGTCTACACTTTAAAAAATGACTAATTTAAAATACTGGTAAATGAAAAAATAACTAAAAGATTCCTTCAAATGAATACAGTATTATGCCCTCGTTTTTTTGCAACTTTGAAATAGTTTTAGATTTTATTTTAATATAACAAATTAATTCTCAGGCTTTGGGCAATATTTTTCATTTTCATTTTCATTCAGGTTAATTTGTTTGTTATTTTATTGTAAGGTATATTTAAAGTAACAGAAACCGTTTCAATGGTTTAATTTAAATAAACCTGATGCAAACATGTTATGATGACCTCATCTTAACCAGATACATTTAAAAAACTGAACGTTCTATCAAAGTGAAGACAAAGTTTCTCAATGCATTCTTGCTTGTGCAAAACATGCCACCATGTTACTTATGTTTTATGTAAATACATATGGAGCATATATAGCATGGTATATGGAGCAGTTAAAAAAACATTTTTTATTCATTTTTTATTTTTATACCTAATCTGGCTCTTACCTGTATCTTAATGTTGTCAGATTATGTTTAGTGTAATGGTTCTACACTTGCAGTCAATTCTGAGTGGTCTAACAGGTCCCTTCGTAACCGTTTTCAGAAACGTGAGCAAACAGCAGTCACTTCCTGCTCGTAAGCACCTAGTTAATCTCGGTCTCATAATCTCATTACTTGATATCACACCAACAGATTATGACAGCCAATCTCCTAATCACCATGTGCATTAAACAGAATTGAAAAAGTAAAGCCGTCCGGTCATCAAACTAATTACAATCTATTGATTATGGATCTGAATCTTTATCTGGAGCTTGGTGGATTCACCATGGCAACTGATGCGGTGCTGGCAGGTCGCCATACAAATGTCAGAATCGATCAGATGGAAATGGACTATGTAAAAAGGCTGCGCGACATATGGACGAAGACCCTGGAATAATGCTTTTGTACAAAATCTAAAGGGCCATTCCTGCCCCGCCACTGCTGTTCATAATCAGCGGCCAATGTGTTTTGGCTGGGTTAAGCCGGTTATTGTCACTGAAACATATGACAAATTCAGATAACAAAGACTGTCATTTATGTAATCAGTGTTTTGTTCTCTGCATTTTTAAAAATCCTTTAGTGTCCCAAGGCAATTATCCGTCAGGAACCACAGATAAATCGACTGAAAAGTGTCAAAACCATGTGACATATGACTATATTTAGATAAATGCATCATTAAAAACACAACAACAGATAATATTCAGAAATCATAATGACTCAATAATAAATATTCCATATCAACAAATAGTGATATACTGATATATATAAATACAGATGGTTATTCACTTCATAATAGCCTATTTGGGGGCTTAATTTTGTGGAAATATTGTATAAAATAATACCTGTATCTCTATATATTTATATTTTAAATACATAATAAAGATTTTTGAGCTAATATTACTAGATTTTTTATGCAAAAATCATTCTGTATGTAAAATAACGATGATAGATAAATTAATATAATATATATATATATATATATAAACATAGGCTATAAATGATAATAATCCAAAAATAGTAGTTCGGCCAATATTAACAGCTACAAATATTACTACTTAGTAAATCTAAAAAAGAAAAATAAACAACAACAATGAAAAAAATTTATGTTGTGTAAAACTTTTCCAAACACATTAATGCATGCATACTTGCACACACACTTATCCACATGTAAAATGACTTCACACTCGCAGTAAACACATGCAGTCCTGCCATTCCATACATCAAACTGCTTTCCTGGCAGGCAGCGACTATTAAACCTGAATTAATACAAACAATCGCAAACATCCAGAACCTTTCGGGTTCATTTTTGCAACATGTCTCGATGGCTTTCCTCCTTTTGTGAAAGGCATATATTACAGGCATACGACTTTCACTTAATCTGCAAAGCTCTCGAAAGCTCCTTAAAAAAGCTCCCTCTAAAACTTCAGTGCTTCACAGTCTTTTGTGCGTCTGTTTTATTGCGCTTCACCCTGTTTGCTTTAGATAACAAATCTGCTGCTCACCCTCAGGGTAAAGGGAGCATTACAAATTAATCCCAGCTTTAATAAGTCCAGACTAAGCCCAAGTTTTCCCTCCGCAAGAAAGAGAGAGAGGGAAAGAGAGGGTGGGTCAGTGGGGAAGATGAAAAGGAAGAAGGGAAAGAAATATATTAAAGCCTGTGATCACAGCCAGCTTGTCTTGTTTGTCATCCCCTCTTTTTTATTTAATCCTTTGCTCTGTAATCCAATTTGTCTATCGGAGTTTCGTCAGGGCCTCGACCTGCCCCATCCACCTTTAAAAAGCTTGCGTTTTTCATCTAAAATGATATTTCCTCTTCCTACTTCCATGAAGGGACCCAGTTGAACCTAGAACAAACACGATCTTATTGACACAATTATTTCTGTTTATTTGTTTTTATGTAAGCAGCCATAGAACCGCAATCCACGAATTATGAATTTTGCTTTTGTTGACTTTCAAAGCTTTATGAAAACACAATTAAACGGTTTTGGTGAGGATCTGTGTTTTAGCAGGAGTGGGAAGGTGTTGTGATTCAGCATAACGCTGGTGGTTTGCTTTCAGATGAGTGAGAGAGGATTAAAGATCTTGATTTAATTACTGTGAGAGGATGAGTGCTCAAGCACACTAACTTAAGAGCCGTGCTCGCCAGCAAACGAGTGGAGAGGGAGAAACCGCAGAAAACAAGATGCTGTGGATCTGGATTATTATTAGTTATGTGTCCTATATCAGGGGTTTTCAAAATGAGGTCCAAAGATAATAAAACATGACATTTTCTGACCTTCTATTTTCATAAGACAAATTGTGTTTATTTTAGTATTGAAGAAACTGTTTTTTTTAGAAGGATGGATTGAATTATACAGCTGGATTGATGATGTTAACAAATTAATGATCGAATGGTGGATGGACAAAAACTGTAGATACAAAAGAATTAGGGATGGATGGTATATAGAATTATATATAGAATATATAGAATTGTATATAGAATTATGAATGGATGTAATTGTAGATAGATAAAAGAATGGATGGTGGATGGATGGATGTAGAATAAATGAGTGGATAGAATTTTAGATAGAATTATGGTTTTGTGGATAGATGGATGGAAGGAAGTTGAACAAATTAATGATTAGATTAATGAATAGATGGATGGATAGATGGAATTTTTCATGGAATGTTAGATAAATATAATGATGGATGGATGGAAATATTGAGTTTTAGATAAAACAGAAAGGAGTGACGGTGTTCTAACGATTTATCCTACCTTATAAGATGTTGCTACCTCCTATGAAAAAATGGGTAGCACAATTTGACATCAGAAAATGCTACCTGTTAAATTATGTTTTATTAATATCTACACCTCAAACAACCCTAAACCTACCCTTACTGTTAATGCAAATATAGTAATTATGAATGCAATATTGAGGTGCGCATGTGCGGTGAGCGTAAGCAGGACGGATTCACGGGTAGGATGAATTTATAGAACAACAGAATTGTACATAGATACAATTATGGATGGTAGATAGATGGATGTTGAAGGAAAGGATGGATAGAATATTACAATGGATAGATGATTGGAAAGATGTTGTACGAATTAATGAACAAATGAATGAATGGATAGATGGAATTTTTGATGGAATGGTAGATTCACGAGTTTGCGCTTCCTTATGATCATGAAAATTTAGCGTATTCGGCGTGCTGTCCTGGGAGCAAGCCAGAAAGTCGAACACCGAGCCCTAGGGGAAGGAACCCTAGGAGATAGAACCCTAACCGGCTGAGCTCGGTGTCCAGCTCGAATTCCCCCCGGAAGAAACACGAAATAGATGGCGGAGCAGGGGAGGAGGAGGGATGCGTAACGAGACAAGGAAGGGTTGGAGAAAGGTTTATTTAAGGAAAAAGTTTA
>JAUMHQ010000001.1:3671974-3697281 GCA_032361165.1 Enteromius paludinosus | reverse complement strand
AGCTACATACCTTCTATGTACATATCAGAGAACAATTTAAAATATTCTCTCAATGCATTCTATGGCACCTTTAATAAATAACTGATATTACACATATATATCAATTTAATGTTTTGTGTCATGTTCTCTGTATATGTTCTGTTAATGTTTACATTAAATGTGCATGTGACAGACACAATATTAAGCATTTTTCTAAATAAAGTAATTGATGTCACACAAACTGTTTCTCTACTGATGTACCGCTTGACTAACAAGTAAAGGATGACACTGCTACAAGTAATGGCTTGTGATGGATTAGTTGTACTTTTTGTTTCATTTTAGTGGAGCTACCTATTGAGCTGTTCTGTACAGTTATAAATAACCTCAAACGTTTACACTGAAATCTCTTGAACACTTTCCTATTTTTCCTTCTCATTATATTTTGTTTCAGTTTCTTGCATTGCCTCGTAACTGTGTATCTGCAGATAAATTGCAGATCCTAACATAATGATCATAAGAAGACAGCAGTAGGTGTATCTCCTCTTGTGTAACTATTTTTATCTGTCTGCTCTAGGGAAGCCTTGGACTGAGTTTGGAGTATTTTGACTTTGGATTTTCATCACATAAAGGGATTCAACATGGAAAATGTACCAAACCCCAAAAGGACTGTTACTGTCCAGATGATGCCGCAGCTCACCAATATAGATGTTCTGGGAAATAAGGAGTTAAATGCTAACTGGGACATTGAGCCAAAGTTAACCTTAAATCAAGATTGCTCCTCTGGCCAAAAAACTAAACCAGATCAGGATAATATGCACCTCAAGTCCTCCATCAAAGATTCCCACACCACTCTTCATGGAGGAACTGTCCTTGAAGACAAAAGCGAAGATCACAAGCAACCTCAAAATAGTCACACAAACATGAAGACGACGGGTCAGTGTGCCAGGAACGCTGAAGGTAGAAAAACTGAATTTGACATGAATTTGAACACTGTCCTTTCAACATCCGGCCCATCGTCTACAGCTACAAGTAACCAGGAGAAAAATGGCAATAGCACAACAAAGACATCTGAAAACGAACAACATGAGCCAAAAGCACAGAGCAAAGTATCAGTAGTTGAAGGAACTAGTGCAATCAAAGACACACTTCACAATCAAATGCCAAGCCAGGCTCTGGCTTCCCTTCAGAAGGATTCATCTCCCAGCACCAGCAACACAGTCAAAGACGTGCCAGTTTTATCCCAACCGAAAGACGCAGGTTGCCCCACCAGCAGTAACCCATCCGACCTGGTATCCTCCACCAATGCTCCTAAAACCAATCACTCTCAAGTTGCAACAACCGAAACCTCTCAACCAGCACCTGGGACAAGTATCAAGTCCCCACAACCACACAAGATCCATCATACACCCACTAAAGAGGATAAATGTAGCAATGACTGCACAAAGAAGGATTTTAAACCACCAGACATTTCTTCTAGACATCCAGTGGAGTCTTCAATTAGCAATGCCAGTCACTCGGAAGTGATTGATGAAGAGGTCCAAACGCAAGGAGCTTCTCTTGAAGAGCAGAAGCCGGTCCACTGCAAACTCTATCGAGAGGCATCAACCATGACTTCAGCCGTCGCGTTGCAACGGCACGACGCAGAGGTGCAGGCGGTGGCTGCGGTCTGCAGTCAGTCAACAGCCACAAGCCCTAGTCTTCTATCTCTACAACCCCATCAGAGATCAGCTGGCCAGGTACCCGAGGAGACTGACAGCATAGCAGTGGTCGTCGAGGTGAAAAACACCACCTCAGAGATCGATTGCAACACACCATCTGTTGTTTCAAAGCCTCCGCAGTCTGACACAGTGATGGTGCATGTAGATGCTGAGCTTCAGGAAGAGTCCAAGCTTGGGGCCAAGCCTAAAGAGCCTCTACATAACAGCCAAAGAGGATTTTCACCACTTCAACCGGTTTATCAGATCAACATTGAGACCTGCAGCCAAACCAAACAATCAAACCAGACTACCTGTAACCTTCAGAGCCAAGGTTCACCTGCATCCGCTCCTCCTAACGTGGCCAATGTCCAGGAACCCATGGTAGCATCTGATCAACATCTGCAAGAAAAATCGGCCAAGCCTCCTGCAACTAAATCTGAAATGCCTAAGGGGGCAGGATCTGCGAAACCTCCAAAGGACATCACAACTGCTACTCCTCCAACATCAAGCTCCACTCCACAGAGCAAAAAAACTAATCGACAAAAGCAGGGAGCATCCAAGCTGGAGCCTGAAAAAGACGACCGAGGGGCCAAGCAGTCGAAGAAAAGCGTGCACGATGTTGTGTGGGACGAGCAGGGTATGACGTGGGAGGTATATGGAGCATCGGTAGATCCTGAGTCGCTGGGTTTTGCCATTCAGAGTCACCTGCAATGCAAAATCAAGGAGCATGAGAAGAAGATCGTCGCTCAGACGGTCCTCAGAAAATCAATGCCTTCGCCTCCCGGCAAGAAAAACAAGAGAAGGCAGGTTAACATCAACTTCAGGTCCATGTTTCAAAATGTTCGCCGGCCCAATTGTTGCGCGAGGCCGTCAGTGCTAGAGTGAAAGACGTTTGGTTGCCATTTATGTGATCTTCCGTGAGACTGCGCAAAGCATGTTGGGAGATTTCTCTGGTTTGATTTTTAAAGGAGTTTGTAAAATATAGAAACTAATGGTGACTTGAGTGTTATGTGGAGAACAGTAATCTTCAAGAAAATATTTTTAGAAAAAGATGAAATTATTTATGGTGATAGTACAGTTATAATGATGTTTAGAGTGCAATGGCAATAATTATAATTAATATAATAAAGGTAATGATAATATGTAGTAAACTGCATGTGTATTAGTTCAGAATGGCAGTCTTCTAACCACCCAAAATTATGCACTGTATTGACGAGCAGATGTATGCATATGACCTTTTTAACGGACTTTGTTGAGTTTAAAAATCTTTGTAAACCTTCCAAGTAGTAGATATTCCTTTTGCATAATTTTATTTGTAACCTAATGTTGATTTATTGTGAATATTTTTTAAATTTAATTTGAAGTTTCCCGATGCTTGTTGCCATACTTGGTGTAAACTGAGCCCGTTTCTGTTCAAGAATCTGACAGTGATGTTACTATGATTTTATATTAAAATGAGGAAAAAAGCAGTTACTATCTATGGTGTTTGGCGAGCATCTCACAGTGTCTTGTTCCATCAACATTAGCACACGCTATATTATATCGCTCACATTAATGTGGAAATAATGATGCTAATGAGACACTTAAAGATTATTTATGGGGTGTAAACATCTGTTACATGAGTTATCTTTCATGTGCGTGTCATGTTGTATAATAAAAACAGATCTATATCATTCCAATTTACATAATTTAGGAACTGGCCTTCATGGTGCTCTACTTTACAATACAAACATACAGATAAATATAAAGAAATGTACAAACCTTCTCTATTATTCTTCCCATGATAAAGACTGCTAATAGATTCCCTGTGGATCTCAGATTTAAACTCACTGTCACCCTGCTGGAGTTCTGGGAGGTTATTAATGCATTAATGTATGGTTGCTACATGCTTTTTATGGGTGGTTGCCAGATATGACTTGGGTATTTTTTTTTTTACTAGTATATGGTATTATTTTCACTAGCCATAACCTTAAATGCAAATGGTATTTATTATGCACTTAAGTTTAGTAATTAATATAAATATCCCTACTGCAAGTACGAGAAAGGTATGAAATGTTTTGTGTTCATGTGATCATTCAAAACCAAACATTTATTAGGTCACGTGGAATCAGAATGGTTTCAGTTCATACTGTATGCAACCAAACGCATACATAGGGAATTCTGCAGTTCTTGTAACTGCAAACCCTGCAAGTTCTCATGCATTTACAGCACATATCGTGGTCTATTCCCCTGCATCACTGTATAGAGCTCTCTTCGGGGAAGGCAGCAGCAGCAGGAGATTACATCAGAGCTTCTCCCCGGTTGTCTGATCAGTTTTGCATCAGCTGCCGTCTCCATCACAGCTCGCTTTTGTTTACCTGCTGCTGCTGCATTAAATAATTGGAAGAGCTCCAGTGCTTCCTCTCATGGCGGTGCTCCCCGCGGAATATTTGCCCTACATATGTTTGTGCAACACACACACACACACACACACCTTGATTTACTCTCTCTGTCCTTCTCCTATACTGCCCCTCCCCCTGGTTTGGCCTATACTGTATGTCTACAGCACTATGCATGAGCAACTTGATGTCACATCACTTTTATTATATAGCATCATAGGCACAGTAAAGAAACCATGTTTATGTTGAAGAACTATTAGATATTATTGTTTTCTATCATGAAATAAACAGAGCATGAACAATAGCCAATTACAAAATGTCTGAATACCTTTGAGCTTATTTTCATAATTGCACAAAGAAATAGTGCTGTATTCTTTAAGAAAGCCTTATAATTAAATTAATTAATAATATGCATAAAAATATTTTTTTTTAATCTTATGACATGCATTTTTATAATATTTTTTTTTAACCTAATAAATATTTCGTACGATTCAATATTAATTCGATATTACCATATTAAAAACCGCTGCATTCAAAATATTACTTAAATATTGAACACCGGATAAAGAAGTTACAGCCTTTACACAAGATATATGGGCATTCTGGTTATGTGATGACAGCACTGTCACTTCCTATTAGCCACGATTTGTGAGAGGTACTTTGAGAATATTCAGTCTCCTCATCGACTCATATTAAATGTTACATAAAAAATGTGCAAATAGCTGCAGGGTGACAGACCATCATCTTCTACATGCACCTGATCTCATGCCGAGACGCCGCCTGCCCTTCACTCTCCTCTTCGTCTTAATTAAATCCTGACAATATGGCGCTCTTCACTCGCAGCTTGGGCTCCCAGCTAACAGTGACGTCCAAATCAGGTGTCAGTAACTCTACACTGTACCCCACACATGTCTCTATGGTAGGTCATACTAACATAATATTGCATATAATACATACACTGATCATTAAAACCTCCAAATAACATTGATTTTATTGTTTCAATGGCACCTGTCAAAGGGTAGCATATATTGTGCAGTGTTTGGATTTTGTGTGTTACAACCAGAGAAAATGGCTAGACAACTGGTTCAGAGCATCTCCACAATGGCAAGTCTACTTCCCTGTATGCAGGTGTTATAACTACCATTATTGGTGCAAGGAAGGACAACCGTTGAACCAACATCTATGTAATGGGCCACAACACAGCAAAATCATCACAACACAACAGAATCAACCAACAAGGCAACAAAATTAGCAAGCCAATAGATTTCGTTGTGTACCTCTTATGGCCGTGTTGTTCTCTGATGGAAGTGGTCTCCTTCACCTTGCCACACTTCAAATATGACAAAGAGTGTCGCCCTGGCCTCCAAATTTCCCAGATCTCAATCCAATGAAGCATCTATGCCAGTGTTCCAAATCCTGCATCTGGACACCCCCCAAAACTGAGTTTTTGAGGTAGAAGTTGAATCAGTATAGGTTTGATTAGGGAGGCATCAAAAGTCTGCCGTGTTGAGGGTTCTCCAGGACCAGGATTGGAAAACATTGAACTGTGGGATGTGCTGAACCAGCAAAACAGACACATGGAGAAAAATAGAAAATTATCAATTCAAGTAGCTTACGAGATAAAAACTCTCCCATGATGAGAACGTTACACTGGATAAAAGGTCATTCCTGGTTTTTATGAGAGCAACACACAGTTCCTCATTATCTTCATAAGATAATGAAATGCCACTCAGTGCAGAACTTATTTTCTCTCCAGAATTCCTGAATTCTCCTCTTTGAAGAGTGAGATAGATAGTGACACTGCTTTCCAAAGGCTCCTTCAGAACGAACCTCTGGTTGAGCGACTGAGCATATATAGGCCGCTTCAGTGAAAGGGGCTCTTTAAAAAGACCCTCTTTCTTTCGCTCCGTTCAATGCCTGAGCAAACAGGCCTTGACAGTATGTGTGGCACTGCAAGCTGTTCTTTTTCTTCTCTGTTGATTTTTTCTTCCCAAATACAAAGTGTTCAGTCAATTGCTGGTGTTTATTTTTAGACCCAATAGATCCAGGTATTTGTATGAACTCAGAAGCATTGTGTCCAGACATGAAGGAAAGCCTTAAAGGGATAGTTTTTTCCAAAAATAAAAATTCGGTTATCATTTGCTCACCTTCATGTCATTCCAAACATGACTCACAAAAGAAGCTATTTTGAAGAATACTTCATACAGTGACAGTCAAAAACAACACCGCACGACATAATTGAATTGACAAAACAACACATTTTTGGATGAAATATCTTATTAAATGACTAATACGGTAAAGCATAAGTAAATAAGTAATTATTTAATCTTCAGTAGTTTTACTAATGCAAGCAAGATACTTCTTAAGTTACTAGTTAACCATTTGAGACTGTAATCATTGCAGTGATAAGACTTCCTAGATAAAATCAGTACGATTTACTAAATGTACAGCCTGACCTGTCACACATGCAGTAAAATGCTTTAAGGAGATACTTGCAGAAATTGCTTTTGTAGAGTTGCAGAGTAAACCCGTTTGAGAGTAAAGTACAGCTCTACAAAGGTCAACACGACATTATAAATATTAGACCATCTGCGAGGAAAATGTTACTCAGTCAGCTTCGGCTCAGCTGAAGACCTCATTTATCTGTTTCTCGCCGAAGAACCCTGAGGAACATCAGGACAGATGACGTCCAAGAAAGGTCTGACAACATTAGAGAAGAGCTTGATCTTTCTATTTGTAGCCCTGACTGCAGTCACTATTGGAATAGTTGTGGTGTTTGTCATTGAGAGGAACAACTCAAGAGGTGAGTTACTGCTGGTCTATGTTACAAGATAATTAGTTTTGCACAACTTCCACTCAGATATAAATGCAGATAAAGCATCTCAGTGGTACTAAATGAAACAAAAGAAAACGTGTAATCAATTATGATTCTAAGGCCCTGTAATGTCAAATCAATAGACTTGATCAATGCACAGAGTTGTTTACTTGGCCAACAACTAATCTAAAATGAATCTCCGCTGCTTAACATTCATGAAAAGGAGTTTGTTGATGCTTTAGAGTAAATGATTTCCTTGCACTCTTTCTTTGCCTTTAGATCCTGCCTGATACAGCTATTGAAGTTATTGAAAAAACTTTAAATTACAGTTCAGTGCAAAATGACTATATGTTAAGTTGAATCAGCTTTACTGAAAAAACACTATTGTGAATTCTGTGGCATGCAATGCAGCATTTTTTTTTTCTACAGAAAGCCCCGGAAAATGGCATATACATGTAAATTACGTAGTGAAACAGTATAATGTTCTCAAAAGTAGCTCTTAGAAGCTTCCTGTAATCACTTTCTACTTCCAGAAGTACTTTTTCACTCTGGTGCACAGTAATGGAACATCTTCATATTAAACCTCAAGTAAACTTTATAGCAAAAGTTTAACTTTAAGCTTATGTTTTACATATTTATTAAACTTAAAAGAGTATTTTATGCATCTCTAATGATGAATGCAGTGCATTATATCCAGCTATTGGTACACACACGTTATCCTTTCCTTTCAAATTCAGTTACCACACTAAAACCGCATTATGTTCCACGAGGCTGAATCTATGAAATAGCTTCACCTGCGGGGTGCTGCTGAGGAAATGTAATAAATCTGTTTACACAGGCGATCTCAAATTGTATTCCTCGCTCTGTCTCTGTCCGCAGAGGATGAGATCGATACGGGATGTGGGAGTCGGCAGGAGCTGACGGCTTCCTCTGGGGAATTCTCCAGTGGGAATTACCCCAGCAGCTACGACAATGGCATGAGCTGCAGTTGGCATATCACAGTAGAAGCCAATAAGGTACCGGATGACACTTACCTCAGCTCATTAGCCGTTGGCTGCTCATTAGGACACTGTAAGGTTTTAATGGCCTACATGCTTTGGCTTCTAAAAGCACCTTCCACACGTAGCTTCAAGTAGGGACTCAAAGTCTTAAAAACATTACCAAAAAGTGATATGTGTGTTTTGAAATTGAATAATATATTTAAGGTATGAAATACCTTATTATAATTTTTGATTGTGGCTTTGATCCATTACAAAGTAATGGGACACCATTTGTACCTTATTTGTGGAAAGTGGCAAACAGCAAAATGAGTTTTCTTCTTCCAGGTGATCCATCTCTGGTTTGAAGACTTCTCTATACAGGACTCCAATACGTGTGAGGCTGACTTTATCACTCTCAAGGATGAACTGGGCATTATTGGTGAGTCTTGCGCAGTGGCTGGTCATCGTTCTGGCAAAGCCATTTCTGTCCCCTGCAGAGATTCAGGAAAAAAAAAAAAATCACTGTAAGTTAATTACCAGGAGCGCAGAAGCTATCTGCCTACATTTATTCCAGAGGGCATGAGGCAATTAACTTCTGACAGATTGACGGAATGTTACCAGTCACCATTTTTTGGCTGTTGGTCCATTGCTCATGCTGAGCATGTCCTGACAAATTTTCAGTTTGAATGAATGGACGCACAACAAAACTGAGATTGGCCAATCTACCTAAAGCAAACGCAATGTATTTCCCTGGATATTCTAGTCCAGCAGTTTCTAAACAGTGGGTCACAACCCAAAACTGGGAAAATAATGAATGCAATATAGGATAGCAAAATAGAAACATAATGAGAAAATGACATCAAAGGCTGACAACAGTCACTTAACATGGACAGGAATTTTCCAATTGAGCCTTGCCCTATTTATGGTTTATGGTGTAATATTAACAAATTACAATTACACAGTGATTGATTATTTTACAGTGCCATTGTTTCACTGTAATTATATATTTAAGTACCAAGTAATAATAATTGATAATTTCTAATTACTATAGGTTTAGGATTAGGGTTTGGTTTAGAGTTATTGCATGTAATTATGCATAATTTTTCTATTAGTCGCTAAAATAAATTTTGTTTTAACCAACATTTCTTTATTTATCGCTTATTATGTTTTATTGCTGTGACTGATGGTGTAACGATTTCTTTTTGGATTATTCATGTATTTAAGACCCAAAATCTAAAGAAAATAACCATAATGCAAACAGATGGTTTGTTTTTGAGTTTGTTGAATTATTATAATTTCTAACAAATGTAGTTGCCAAATAATATTGTCACTTTATAAAACAGGATGGATTAGGGTGTTTCTAATTTTTATTTGTATATATATATATACATATATATTATATGTAATGACAATATTGTTTGTATAAATGTATAATAATAATGTTTTTTTCTCCAGGGAAGTACTGTGGCTATTCTTCGCCTAAACCAATAGTGTCCTTAGGAAACAGCATTTTTGTGTATTTCGACACCAATGACAGATCCACAGAGAGAGGTTTCAAAGCCCTGTACCATGCTGTGGCCCCTGAGACAACGTCAGGTAAAGACAATGGGAATTACATAATGATTTAATTACATAACAGTATTATTAACACGGTGGAAGAACATTTGAGAACAATACACGTCTGCTGCGCCTTTCATATCATCATTTAGTGACTGTATCTTACTCTGCCAGATACTGAGAGGCTGTTATATGTGTCTCGCTGCAGCTGACCTAGAAAGAGGCACATAACTGGGGTGTATTGGGAGGAGGGGGGCTGTCAGAATACCCTTTTGGTGTCTCTCTTTGCAGCTAAAGCTCTCTCGTTCCCATGCTTCTAGAAATAGTTGGGGCTGGTGGTGTTCTTCAAGGTGACCATGGGGAGCTGTTGACCCCTGGCTTTCCCTCACAAAACTATGAAAACGGCGCGCTCTACCAGGTGCTTCCAATGATCAATATGACCTCTACACCTGCTCTTGATTTATCACAATCAGTCATTTTCCAGTTTGCTCTCTGGAGTCTCTATCTTTGTTCTTTTTCACCTACATACTGATTGCTCTGAACACTATGTTCAATATCGGCTGCCTAACTCATGCATAACTTTCACCATCAAAATGGATAACATGAAGACTCGGGTGTAAATCCCTTTGTTAACAGTAATGTTATCATCACTATTACTATTGCTCATGCTTACAGTAAGAGTTTGCTTGTGAAGCGGACATGAGCAATTCTTCCATTTCTGTTACTATTCTAAGGACTTGGTATATAACAGATTAAACGAATCCACAATTCTAAGAATTATTAGCCATTTTTTAGTATTTTAGTCATTTTTTTCAATGTGAATGAATCCAATTTGAAGTTTTTTTCATATGAACCCAATGTTGCAATCTGAAGCACATTTTTGTTTATACGTTCATTCACGTTTTTTTGGACCATGCTAGTATGTAATCACCATAGGTGATTAACAACCATGCAGAACCCATTAGCAACCAATGCCTTCACAACGATCCACAACATTCTAGCATCAAGTCAGAGTGTTTTGTGCATGCACATTTTCCTCACAAAAATAGTTGCATCACGCATCATCACAGGAAATTGTGCCGTTTGTGAGGAGGATTTGATGATCAGTTTTGACATGAGGGGCTTTGATTGTGGAAGTCAGATCGCTGGAAGCTTCCTCACAGTGTGGCTCCATCTGGCAGGATATTTACCCACATCAGCTAATCTACAGCCAGCCTTCCAGCCTTGACTTGAAACGAACTAAAGATGCATGAGAAAGCACAATTTCAATCACCAGCCCTGTCAGGATACCAAAATTGCATTTGGATCAGCTCATGCATTTTTTACATGTGCAAAATGCCAAAAATAGCAGTTTAAATACAATGTATTGTAGTTACTTAATGGTGAGGATTGTATATAATATATATTTCACTTGCATGGGTCGTCCAGTGGATGATACAAGTACCTGATGGGGAAAAGGTCCGGCTAACATTCACAGCATTTAACCTTGTCCCAGAATCATGTGGTGACTTTGTGGATGTCTATGACGGCGCTTCAGATGGTGCTGCCCAACTGGGTGAGAACTGACATTTACAGAATCCAGAAAGCTTGCCTTTGTTCCTCGCCGAACAGCTGTGCACTCATTTCTATCTGCCAAAAAATATAAATCTCAATTACTGTAGGTCGTTTCTGTGGAAACAGTCTCCCGGCTCCGGTGTTGTCTAGTGGCAGCAGTATGGTGGTCCGTTTCAAGTCTGATTCGAGTGGGACTGCCAAAGGATTCAGTGCCACCTATAAAGCAGCTAGTGCCCCACCAGTTACAACCACTCCAAAGACCACTGGACCAACGATTACCACACCTGTTCAGACCCAAACACCTGCTCCAGAAGGTAAGTAATTGAATCAATGCATCACATCCATGATCAAATTAAAGGGGCTGTTGTTCACTGAGCCTGTAGTCCTAGTTGAATGACTTTCCACTGACATAATAAGAATAAAAATTCTTTCCACAACTAAAGAAGCGATATACTGGGAAACACTTTTAACCAGTAGAAAGTTTGCCATATCATATTCACATTCTTAAGTTAGGGTTAGGGTTAAACATCTATACTGGCAAATCTCAGCAGTTTGAGACACTGTTGTGGGGTATTTTTCCCCAGGAGAAATATTTGTGAAGCTGGACACTTAAGCATAAGTCTCCATTTGCTCATAATTTAATTAAATTTTGGTCTAGCAAAAGCAGCTGAGGCATTTAAAGAGCTCTTGTATGTGTGTTTTTTTTATGTGTGAGTTGAAGTGTTGGAGGAATTTCTGTGGAGAATATAATTTAGTGCAACACTTGAACAAATCAATTAAATCTACTCTGTTAACAAGCATTTAGCAGTGCCAGGCATGGCAAGCTTTCTACCCTACACGAAGCCGGATGATATTTAAACACTGCAAGGTCTGATGAATTTCTTCTGTGCGTTATTGCTCCGACAATAACGCTCGCTCTCTGTTTAGACTCTGGCTGTGGGTCCCCTGGTAAGCTGTCCGGACGTAAAGGTCAGATAAACTCCAAGAACTATCCTCAGGCTTATCCTGCAAACTTGAGGTGCTCTTGGGACATTTCAGTGGATGAGGGCTTTCTTGTCAAACTGCACATCACTGATCTGGCCATCGTGGGTGAAGCAGGCCAATGCGGCAAAGATAAACTCACCGTCACCGACAGTCAGCAGTCACTGGGTAAGATACCACTTTGAAAAAAAAAACAAAGGTACAACAGTACAATTACTGGAAAAAACGATTTCAGGCTTCTGCTTTAAAAATGTATTCGTGAAATTTCCTAGTTTAAATGGCTTCAAAGTAAACTTTTATTCAGTGTTTTTCTTTATGTTTAATAAACACAAGGCCCAAGGGTCAAACCTACCTGGTCTCATGGCATAAACGTACATGCAAAATACTTTATAAAGCATTCGAAAAGCTTCATATCCATGGGTTTTCATCTATGGGTTTGTTCAGTAGCTCATGGGGTACAGAGATGTACTTGAGAGGTGAGAAGCTCGGTTCAACAAAACAGTTCAAATCTGTGTAAAAAGGAAGTTGAAATGGCACAGTTGCATCAACAAATGTGGTTTTTTTTAACAGTTTTGCAATTATTAACACTATCGGTAAGTTTTAGGGTTGGATTTGGTGTAGGGCATATTTACAACATGATAGAGCATTAACTTTTAATCGACAGTCCCCAGATATTTGAATTCTGTCCATGGAATTAGTCCATGGACTACAGCAATAAATAATTATATTAACATAATAAATGTACAGCAATACTGTACATAGCTATGTCAACGTAATAAAAAACGTGCCGGGGTTCACATATTGAAACCTGTGTTTTAGTGCCACTTAGAGGATATTTCTCTTTGAAACGTTGGCGAAACAGTGTTGCACAAAAAGTGCTCATTTTTTATAAGACTAAGTTGCAGAGATTCTAGTCTGGAATCTAAAAGTATGTCGTCATCATCTATAGTCTAAACAATGTTGTGTTTAAATCCAAAAATCACCTCGTTTTGCAATTGCCCTAAACTGAATTATTAAAACTGGGCTTAATATTTGAACAGACTTGTCCTATTTTTATGTGACACATCCTCCAGTAATTTAATTAGATGAAATGTGTCAAGCCAGCATAGCACTGTGCCAGAACGTGGCCCATCAGAGACGACCTTCGACTTTGTTTTGGGGCCCATAACTAACACTAAATGGCACCACTGGCACAAGAGTAGCTGGCGTTCTCATCGCTCTCTCTTATCCCTCACACAAAGGGGCTGTAAAAACTGATTATCATCAGTCTCAGTGAGGCATGAGCCAGCAGGCGAGCGTACTATAAATTACGGCTCCTTATTACTGAACATCAAACAGAGCTGTGAGCAGCCGATACGCTTATCTGCAGCAGCTTTTCAAGGACTGCACGCCAGATACCGTCAATAAGTCCCAGTGCAGGTTGAGGAAGAATGGTAGAAAAGGTGAGAGGGAAAATACCCAGAAGTTTGGGGATGTTTGAACTACAAGGAAGGTCAAAAAGGACAAGTGTTTCGTTGGCTGTTTGCAGAGCACTAATCGAGTAGAGGAATAGCGCTCTCAAACAAAGTCACCTCATGTCATTCCAAAGTCATCTGACTTGCTTTCTTGCATGGGACCAAAAATTTGATTTCAGTGAACGGGGAACAGAACTTTCAGATGTTAAAAAGTATGTTAAAAATCGGATGGAAATTTAAATGCGACCAGTATATTCTTAGGGTAGTCAATGGAACAACATTTCTATGAAACCCTTGTAATGCAATATAACTGCACACAAGGGCTATGAAATTAATAAAAACAAGTTTAGATTTGGTCGACCAGCAGTCATGCATTTTACGGCTCATTTGTCTTGACACTGTGCCCTTACTTGCCATACAAGTGTGTATGTGTGTGCTCTCTTCACATCACTTTCTTTATCCTGGCTGTCAAGACGGAGTGGTGTGTTAGTGTTAGTTCTGCTGACAGCCTGTGTTACCCTAAAGAGAGGAATAGTACACAGTTTGAAATGAAATGCATAACAACGTTAACTTCGGCTATATAGACAGTGAATCTTAATAGTACTAACGTTAGTTTGAAAAGCCCTCTAGACAGCGTTTATTTGCAGTACAAAGTAAATCATCAAAACAAAGTTTCACATGCAGGTGGTTCACTGGTAGAAGATATGTGATGCATTTCCATTGTGTGAGCAAATCATTTAAACTGAATTATGAACTGATTCTAACAGTTTGACTAGCTGACCCATTACACTGGTTGTGCGAAAATAACTGACTCAGACACATGACATGATGCTGATATATTCTATGATTTTTGTCTTTTTAAAGTTGGTAAATAATCTATAGTCACAGAAGTATTTAACAGTACAATTTGACTGGGGTTGGCCTTGGTAAAATGGGGTCCCTCAAAAGAATTATTAGACTTCAAGTCATTATTATGACATAAAAAATCCTAAGATTTCAATTATGGGGTAAAAAGTCACAATTATGACGTTTTTATAGGTTAAAAGGACAATGTTTAATTGTGAGATTAAAAAGTCCTAACCAGAAGCTGGTTCCAACTGCGGCCATAATAGCTAATAGCTAAAAGCGGACTACCCTTTGTTTTTTGTGAACCCTTGGTATTTCTAACTGAATCCATCTTAATGATCCGAGTGCTCTGTTAGGTTTATATCTGCAATGTATTTAGGTCAAATGCCTTTTGGTAATTTATAATGAACAAAAGTACTTTAAAATCTATCCTAAATGTAACTGGAAGTCAGTATAAGGACCTGAGGACTTGTGTGACGTGCACAGATTTTTTGCTTCTAGTCAGAATCGCATGAACAGGTTTCTCCAAGTCTTGATTGGAAACAAAGCATCTAATTCTTGCAATGTTTTTGAGATGATATTATGCTGATACTGAAACGAAGCTCTGTCTCCAGAATCACCACAAGATTCTTGGCTTGATTTTTAGTTGTTTGAGCCCTAGAGTCAAGGTATGTTTTCACCTTCATATTTGTTTCCAAAGGCAATGACTTGTTTTCTTCTTCCGTTTTACAACTGAAGAAAGCTGTGGGGCACAGAGGGAGTCAATGGGGTTGTAGTCATTTGGAGATAAGGCTAGGTAAATTTGGTTCTTTCTTATTATTTTACTCATTATTTTAGTATGAGCATATGCAGGCTAAACAGGAGCGGTGAACTTTTGACTAACCTTGTGCTGTAGGTGGCCTCGAGTACAAATGATGCAAAACCAGCAATGACAGTGTTCTGACTTTGGGCCAGGAGATGGAGAGCGGTGCAGAAACTTTCTCTTTTATCTCTTTCTCTCAGGCACACACTGCGGGTTTGTTCTTCCCCCGGTACTTATCAGTGTCAGCAACAACATGTCGCTAAGTTTCCAGTCAGACGCTCGACTAGCCGACCGCGGCTTCTCTGCCACATGGGAAGCTGTGTATCCAGAGGACCTTTCTGGTAAAACACCTCGCAAACTTATAAAGACGTCTATCTACTCACACCTACACACACATACACACACCTCGAATGAATCCTGCTGATGTGGCTGCCATCAGCAACCCTGTGTATCTTGCAAGATTGTCTATGTGTGTGTCCCCTATGGAAATTCTGAAGGTATGGGAAGAATAGCAATGCAGAATAACTGTAGGAAACAGTGTCATAAACGCACAGTCAACATCATTTAACCATCCCATTTTCACAGTATTTCAACAATATTTGAGAAATTTCATTCTAAATCTGTCGCACATCCACAAGCTGGAATAGTGCCAAATCGCTCAAATAAATGTCCTGGCTGACACAGTGGCACTTGAAAGAGCTATATTTCACAGTAAATATACAGATTCTTGGATTTATGAAAAACATTTCCCCCTTCACCAGATGCTACACCCCTAAAAAAGGAGAGCAAACCATCTGTAGTCATGCTGATTGACGCCTGCATTAACATGCATTGCAAGCGCTCACAGTTAAAAGCTTGTCTCTGTGACATATTCTCCTTAGAATCACAGTAAATTCTGCCTGCAGTTTCCTGTGCAGCCAACCAGAGACGAACAAAAAGGCCTTATAGAACATTTTATACCATATTTCTTTGCATTTTAATAACTTTTCATGCTTTTTCTATAGTACAAAAATGCTACAAAATAAATCCTCACATTTTTTTGCGATTGTCTAATCCTGCAAATGATTTTAGACCATGTTTACAGTGCATTATGTATAAAAGATTTGTTCATATGGCCAAAGATATCAGTCTAGTGCATATTTACATTAAACATTATTGCTTCCTATTGAAAAAACTATAAAGGCCAGTAAAAATACACACATATATTTTTTACCAGCTAGATTACAATGCCTTTGAAAAAAGCAGTGCGCTGTTTGTCTGAAATAGGCAAAGAAATATCTAAATTGCAATTACATCAAATATATATATATATATATATAAAACATCTGCCACTGGCAAGTATAGCAAAAAGTTAATTTTGGACCCTGGTGACATGTGGCTTGTCCTGAACCTGGGGCTAAAACCTGAGATGCCATGTACCAGCTGACTTCTGCTACAATAACAAGACACAATATTCTGACATTTTGCTTGGTTGGAACAATTCTACCTTTAACTGTCACATTTTATAGCCGTTACTCTGTCCGAAGGCACCAAACCTCACTTATGATGTCCTGCAGATATCCAGGGATGTGGAGGTTTCTCACAGGAGGAGACAGGCATCATCAAGTCTCAAAACTGGCCTACGAACTATCCAGCTAACAGCATGTGTCTGTGGACCATACGCGTTCCCAAAGGGAAGACCATTAAATTGACGTTCACTCATTTTGACGTGGAAGAGGCTGGCATCCTCTTCGGCCAGTGCAATGACAATGTGGTAGTCTACGACGGAACACAACCCGGAGCGAAAAAATACGGTGAGCAAGGACAAGGATGTTACTGAATGCGTTTTTAAGGGCGCCTGTTTATGAGGCCCTTTAAAATCTGTGACATATTCATAACCTTCATTTATTCAACCTAGGCATATGTTTATCCTATACTTTCTACTAAAATGCTATGGCTTCCATGCTTTTAACGTCTATAGACAATATACTCTGTAGGCAATATATTCAATTAAATTTACTTTCTCACAGGCCCCTTATGCAGCTCCAAAATGCCTGCTGTCATCCAGAGCACAACAAATGAGCTTGTGATACGTTTCTTCGCCGACTTTTTCATCGAGGCCAAAGGTTTTTATGCACACTGGACTACTGATTCCACCTTACCGACCCCCACTGAACCTCCAGTGCCGCCCAACCCTTGGGAGGACATCAAGATAGGTATGAACAAATACACTTAATGTCATTTCACATTTAAAATCAGTTCCAGCAATTTTTACTTCATTTGAGCCTCTAAAATGTTTTTTTTTTTGCTTTGATGCCATAGAAGAACCATTTTGGTTCCCCATAGAATCTCTCAACAATTTTGGATGATAGAACGATTTTTAAAACCTTCTTCCACTTTAAAGAACCTTTTGTGGAATGGATAGTTTATCATGGAACCATGCCACTAAAGAACTTTAATTTGAACTTTTTACATACTATACCTGTATATGCTGTATGCATGCAGTCGAATAGTTGTTGAACATGTCATATATATGTCAGAACAGTGTAGCACTTACTACAACTGTGTATGGTATCAAAGGTTGCTAGGAACAAAAACCCTTCCATCATGGTCATCATTTTGCAAGCAACGCTCACATTTTCCAGTGCCGTACCAAAGTGTCCTTTGGAAACGAGTCTATTTTTTTCTGGGTAATTTAGAGAGAGGGTTATTCACAGCTGAAATCATTCCGCATGTTAGAAATCTCTGCAGATAAAAGCCTTCACCTGAATGCTGAGACCTCTTCTTTCACAGACTGGCCTGAGAGCTGCGGGAAGCCTGCGATCCCTCCGGATGTCAACACTCGCATAGTGAATGGAGAACCTGCCAAAGCTCACTCCTGGCCGTGGCAAGTATCCATGCAGGTACAGTTAAGGCTTCATCTAATCTCACACCTTACCCCGAAGAGATTTCAGCAATCCTATATTACAGGAAAGATAATGTTTGTCATTTTATCTTATTAAAGATAAAATTCTGTTTATACAAAGCTAATGATATGTGAAATGAACAATGATATTAGCAGGGCCAATGTGCTAGAGGTCAGTTATTAATTCAGCTTGTAGCTATTATTATTATCTGTGTTTGCTAAGGGAAGCATCGATATTAATATACTTAGGACTAGGTATCTGAACAAACCTAATCTATTAAATGTTATATATAATGCATAACTAATGCTGCATCAAAAAAAATGCAGAAATATAATTTTTATTGAAATTTTTGTTGAAGGTTTGGCGCGATTCTGAGCCTTCACCCAAATTCGGTCATACATGTGGAGGAACTCTCATCCATAAGAACTGGGTCCTGACAGCTGCTCACTGCTTCATCAGGTTATATATTGACACATATATATATATATATATATATACATATATATATATATACACTGTATAAGTGCTGTCAAATGATTAATCACAATCAAAATAAAAGTTTTTATTTACATAATTTATGTATGTGTGCAGTATATATTTATTTATTTATATATTTAGAAAATATTTAAATATCTATACATTTTTATTGTTATATTTCACTTTTTATATAAATATATTTAAAATATAAACATATATCATATTTTTCATAAATATACATGCGTTTGTATTTATATATACTGTACATAATAAATATTATTATTAACAGTACACCCACATATATTATGTGTATAAGTGTATATATTAAAATCTTTATTTTGGATGCAATTAATCGTTTGATGGCACTAATATATATTTATTTATGCTTCAATTTATCTTTAATTGAGTATTTTTGTGCCTGGATCTCGATCCTCCTGTGATTACACTGTGTACTTATGTGTGTGAGTGTGTGAATTTTTATCAGGTATGCCGATGAGCTGCATCGCTGGAAGATGTGTCTAGGGAAATACAACCTGACCTTCTCTGAGCTGACAGAGAAGTGCTTTAACGTGCTTGGCATCTATCGTCATGAGGGCTTTCAGTACCCGACTGTTCCAACTGTGGAGTTCGACATCGCTCTGGTGCGACTGGATGGAGAGGTGAAGTCCAGTGACTACATTGATTTCGCCTGTCTGCCTTCATTTGAGGAGGTCCTGCCCGGAGGGAAAAAATGCTACGCCACTGGATGGGGAGATGAAACAGGTTAGGTCATGGTTCTGTGTGGTCCAGCCACTGAATTATACAAATAAAAATGATAACATGTTGTGGTAGTTTTGCAATACTGTTGTAAGTATGCGGTATACAAATATAAATCTATTAAAGGAATTGAGAGAACTTGTTCGCCAATCGAAAAACATGAAGACGCTTTTTGCCAGTCATGTTAATTTTGGGGAGGACTTCCTTTTTGTGGTCATCAAATCTTATGTTGGTCTTTAAAAATAGCTGTCTGGTAAAAAGTTATTACAAATTATATTATAAATGTTTTGCCAGTGATAGATTTTTGGTGGCATCTTAACAGTGTGTCTCTCTGCTACAAGAAACTAATATTATTATAGATTGATCGGCTTCATGACATACTTCCTGTTAAAAAAAATCATGCATTTACTTTTTCAGCAGCCCCGTCTGATTTAATTCATAAACATGTTTGCCCTGACGTATAAAAACATGCACTAAAAATATACAGGTCCTATATATTCAATATACTCACTGGCCCACATATGTGACAGTCCCCATAGACTCTGGAGTGATTGCGCCCTCTGCAGTGCAGTTATAATAATGCATCCTGAAAATAAAGAATCATACTAGGTTAAATTAGAATCCATCTTTATCTATCAGCGGCCATTACCTCTGAAAGACAATAAGCAAAATTACTACTAATATTTAAAACTATCTTGCCCACAGGTAACTCCACCGCTCCCAAAGTTGCTGAGACATTGAACCAGGTGGCCCTGCCAGTAGTGCCATATGAAACCTGTAAACGCATGGACTATTGGTGGTTTCAGGTCAAAACCTCCATGATCTGCTGCGGCTACACTTTACCTGATGAGCTCAAGTCTGTATGCCAGGTATGCAATAACTCTAAGATAAAATATAGGCACTTTAAAGCAAAACAACAAACCAACTGACTTGCCTTTCAATGTAAAAGGGTGACTCAGGTGGACCCCTGGTATGCCAAGATGGCCCCTCGGCAGCTTGGGAGGTGCACGGCATCACTAGTTTTGGTCCAATCGGCTGTATCTTTGATAAGAAACCAAGCGTCTTCACTCGTTTCTCTGCCTACCTGCCTTGGATTGAAAACATAATTCGCAAAGATATCTATGAACTCACCAGTACGTCCACTCAACATTGCTTAACATGGAGAATCTTTTTCAATTTGGAAACAACTAAAGATTTTAGAGTGGAGCTCATAACACACTCTTGTTTCCTCCAGGTTCTGGTTGTGGTGGACTCAAGGATCTGGTTGGAACGGAGGGCATGTTGGCATCGATGAATCATCCAGAGAGTTACAGCAACAGAGCTTCCTGTCAGTGGAATATCCGTGTGCCCACAGGGAAAAACGTCCAACTTCACTTTAGCAACTTCTCCCTGGAGGAGACCACGCTGTGCCTTAATGACAAAGTCGTTCTCAGTGATAGCGTGGGCACTCTGGGTACGCAGACATATCCTACGAGGCTTGTCCATATATATACTAGTGTGCTCTCAGGTGGGCCACTGTAGTGTATAGGGAATGTGGATAAGATATAATACACTGTGTACTCTGCCTCTTTTTCTCAGGTACATACTGCACATCTCCTCCGAGAGATCTAGTCACGGCTGGAGACACACTGACTGTCAGTTTCTCTGCCAATGACAAAATAGTGGACACAGGGTTCAGCGCCATTTGGAAAGCAGTGGATCCTGCTGACATAGAGGGTGAGTGCAAAAACATAACATTTCTTCAAGTTCACCCTCTGAGTGAGTACTGCAATCCGACATATTTTACACTTTTAAGTGGTCAGTGGTGCTGGTTAAGGCAAGAATTACTATTTGTCATGCTTTTAAACAAACTAGACAAACAACTAGAGCACTACATAACCACGCCAGAGCAACATGCTGGTATATATTACACAATTTTTGTGCCGTCTTACAGTCTGGAGAAGTTCATGCTAGCTACCGAAACCCAAACACAGTCTGCAAATTATAACATTCTACAGAAAATAGCGAAGTGTATGATCGTCACAGACTCACATTTTTTTTCTTAAGTCTAGAGGTCAAGTTTGACACACTGGCCCATATCAGTTAAAACAAACAAGTTTTTAAGAGGTATACTGAAAAAAAAAACAGTCCTGAACAATACTTTCAAAATGAATAAACATATTAATATTAATTGTTACATTGATCCTTAACGTTATTTAATAGTTTCTTAATAATTAAATATATATATATTACAGTACATTTTCAAATTAACACACTTTAACAATGAACAATAGTTTTACAGCTTTCATAAACCTTACAGCTACAAATGGACTGTACACTAGCAACCCATAGTAACACTATTGAAACAACAAAACTCCATTTGGCCTGCTTGTGTCTGTTTATTTCCAGCTGATATTGGTTGCGGTGGGCACTTCACCAGTCAGAAAGGGGACCTGCATTCACCCAACTGGCCCAATGAGTACCCGAGCCAAGCAGTGTGCACCTGGACTATCTCCATTCCCTCAGCCACTGGAATCCATATCACCTTCCCTCACTTTGAACTGCAGGCTGTTAATTTGCTGGGGCAGTGTGTGGATTACGTTGAGATCTTTGATGCTGCGGGGTCATCAAAAGGTTTGATGATAGCCTATTTCATTGGTTTTATATTTCATTTTCCCATTATCATACTGCATTTTCTCTTCATTTAGGAACATTTTGTGGCTCCAACACACCATCTTTAACTGTCAATGGAGACAAGGCCACCATCCGCTTCCTCAGTAATGATGCTAACCAGAAAAAGGGTTTCCAAGGACACTGGACCACTGATCCTGCTGTTTTCTCAAAATAATTCTATTTATAGGAAAGAGCTGTTGTGGGATTGACTGTACAAATAGATTCAAGAAAAAATGCCATCTTTTCATAGACTGTCAAACACTACCAAAGCAATTAGATCCAGGAATCCAGGCACCAAAACGTGGATTTGCTGTTGGCATTTTGTCACATTTGTTGAATTCTGGGGTAAACCCCATATCCTAGGTTATATGTTGTACTGACAAATCAACAATTAAATCGTTACCATTTCATACTCCTTGTACCTTTTAAGTTTTGAGAGTATTTTTAGCAACACCCTGAAAACCCTCATAGTAATGACCTACACAGTAACAACCATTCAGAACACCATAGCATCCGCATAGTAACACTCTGGCATCCTCCCAGAACATCCTATTAAGCACTGTGGTAACTGCATAGCAATCTTCCTGCTGCCATTGGCCAATGTGGTTACCATGACACCCAAGATCAGTCGAGTTTGCCTACTCAAACCCTTGTCCATCAAGCCTGCCGGAGATGTGTGTTATGTAACAGGCTGGGCGGTGAGAGAGGTCAGACGAACAAAGACCTGTTCATCCGGGTTGATTGTTTTAGTTAAGCATCTATTCCTGTTGCTACTCAGTAATTAGTGAGTATCTAATAATATTAATGGTGCATTTATTGCGAAGGTGATTAAGGTGGGAATGTAAGGACATACTGTGCCCTTAGACCTTAAAGAGAAAACCCATTAGAAATTTCAAGGGACAACTTGAAAACAATAAATAATCAAGCTATTGTGCCCTTCAGGTGTGCTAATGCTTCACTGGAAACGTCATTTAAATTCCGATATTGCACTTACTTCCTTCTAGTGCCTCCTGCTCCTTATTTCACACTTCTGTCATCCCCTCAGTGTTGTTCATTAGGCTGACTCTGGTGGTCTGCTTGTGTGTCAGCTGTCATGAAGTGGGCGGTTCATGGTGTAGTGAGTTTTGTTCCCGTGAGATGAGAACCCACTGTTTTCACCCGTGTGCGAGTACTACATGCAAGAGACACTGGGAGACAAAAATGTAAACGGATAAACAAAAGCACCTGTAGACAAGGTTTAGTGTTTATATATGTTAATGTAGTGAGTGCTATGTAGCTGCTCAGTCTTATTAATTTATGAAAGACTATAACTAAATCCATAATCATGAAAACCAGCCACATTTGAAAGTTTTACAGTTAGAATAGTAAGATAAACATTATATATGCATTGTTTTTTAATAATAATGCACTTAAAGTGGAGTATATGTGTGACCCTGGACCACAAAACCAGCCTTAAGTCGCTGGGGTATATGAAGTAATAGCCAAAAATACATTGTATGGATCAAAATGATGCCAAAAATCATTAGGATATTAAATAAAGATCATGTTCCATGAAGATATTTTATTAATTTCCTACCATGAATATATTAAAGCTTAGTAATATGCATTTCTCTTAACTTCATTTGGACAATTTCAAAGGTGATTTTCTCAGTATTTTGATTTTTTTGGGGGCAAATTTTCCAGATATCCAAATGGTTATCTCGGCCAAATATTGTCTTTTCCTAACAAACAAGATATCAATGGAAAGATTATGCGTTTTTCAGACAATGTATAAATCTCAATTGACACTTATGACTGGTTTTGTGGCCCAAGGTCACAGATATATACTTTTGCTAAACCAAAAATTCAGCATACATGTGAAATCAGTAGCTTTAATAGTTTAAAAGCATCCCTAGGAGTTGAATAAAAGAGTAAACAGCATTTAAAACTGGAGTCTGTACAAAGGGTCATGACTTTGAAGAATATGATTACAAATATAGGATTTGCTTTGATAAATCAATAATATGTAAGTTCAGGATTGTTTAACATTTTTGGCCACTGCATAATAATCCCATACATCCATTAGTGATGCTTTTGGGGACTAATACTCTTTGCACTTGTGTACAAAGACTTGTTTTTTCAGTACAAAAGCCTGTGCATACAAATTGGCACGCAGCTAATGTTGGTCTTGATTTTCTCAGTGTAGTTGGAAAGGAGATTCTAAACTACCAAATCATAAAAACATGCAAAAAAAACCCCAGAAAAGCTGAATTTCCTACATCATCAAGTTTAATCTTTAAAATGTATGAAGACAAACAAAGACCCCTTACACCAACACTGAAAAGTAGTGAATTGGTAATTGACGCAGCTTCCTCTCCTTTGCCCCATGTGGAGAGACCCTCAAAGGTTTGGGCCAGCTGGTCATGTGACTCTCAACACCAGCCAATTAGAGCGCAGGGCTCAGATTTCATTTGGTGAGGAGTCACTAAGCTCCACTGAGCTTTAGGAAAGGGAGGCTGACTCTTCTGCTTAGCTTCTTTAGTTTTCGGACACGTTTACCCTATCCAAAGATGGACTAAACAACACATTATGACCCAGGGACTTTGTTATGGGATGTTAAGGAGGCCACTGTAAGAAGGGAGAAGGAATTTGGGGAATTCATCACTCTACAGGCTCTTCCTGGAAGAAGAGGGAGATGGGGGCTGGAGCAATAACCATCTGTGTAAGTACAAAAAACATGCTGGTCAACTCCATATAAGGCGGGGAACTCAGCCAGTATGAAAGTGTGTGTGTTTGAGTTTACACATAATTACTGTGGAGTTTCTGCATGCATCAATGTGCAAGAGCGCTGGCTGTGATCCTGGACCTTAACCTGGGTAAAAGCCGCTAGACTGAAGTCATTTCTTCCCATCTGTTAACAATGTCTCTGGTGTTAGGGCAGCTGGAACTGACACTCTAGTGTCGGCTTCACACTTAATGCAACTTTATAAATAAATTAACATTGCTTTGGTGCTGCTTTTTTAATAGGACAATAACATCAAATGGACAACTTTGTATCTTATTTAAACCTTAAAAGGCTCATAGTAGTATTTTAAGTACACATACGTACTACTCAAGGGTACTAATATGCACCTTTTAGAGTTAAATAAGGTTATCCCTCATCAGAACTGGCCCAGTAGTGTATACAACTTGTGCTAATTTTTCAAAGTGTGCTTGTGTTTCTATAATAGCAGAGAGGATCCGCAGCTGTTGCTAGCATGCGCTGCTACAACCAGTTGCTGTCAGGACCACACACAGCATGTGTGAGCGCATGCGTGAGAGATATGAATGAACATGCCGAGACTCGCTTCTCACCCAACAGAGATGGAGTTCATGAAATCGAACAAAAGACAAAAACCTGAAAATCCCAGCTTTTGTAGCAAATGTTTGGGGCTGTTATGATTTCTGTTAATGTCTTATGCTTATCAAGAGTGTGTTTATTTGATCAAAAATACAGCATATGTATATGTATATAT
>JAUMHQ010000001.1:3627485-3642097 GCA_032361165.1 Enteromius paludinosus | reverse complement strand
GTTGTAAATGGACCTGTAAAACCGTTTCTGGGCATTTTTTCCCCTTACCTAAGCTACATACCTTCTATGTACATATCCGAGAACAATTTAAAATATTCTCTCAGTGCATTCTATGGCACCTTTAAATGATGCAGTGACATTCATACATTTTCACAATTAGTTTGAGGGTCTTTGAAAGAGCTGAAATAGTGGCGAACATCTGGTTTAGTCTGTAAAATGCTACCATCTAAGTAATACAGAGGTCAAACAGTTCCGTTTCCATTCTCTTTGTCTTCCAAAGACATTTGTAATGTTCTCTTAAAAGCCGTTTATTTTCATAGACGGCTTATTTTTAACAATGAGTGTTGGTTTTGTTGAGCCGCGCTCATTGTGATGTCACATACATGTTGAGTCAGTGTGCCACTGCATGTCATGCGTGAGATCTCACTCCTTCATGCACTCTAACAGTAAGAACACGTTGTACTCAGCTGTGACACGTATGCAGTGCATTGTGGTATAAGAGCTCCTCACGTATTTGATAGTGGCGGCTGATTAGAGGCTTCTTTTCCGTGAACGTGTTGAAAAACACAATCCTTCACTATTATGCAGAGCTTTGTCAGTGTCAACTTTTAGTGGCCTTTTAAGTGTGTGATTAGATTTTCTTTCTTCATGCACTGCAACTGGTAAATGTATTATTTCCCCTTCAACTTTCTTTGAACAAAAATGTTGCTTCTCTGCTTTTCATAGTCCTCAGTTTGAAGTTGCAGACCAGATTACTGCTGTTCTGGCATCTCTGGATATGATGGGATTCTTAGATTGAAATATTTATATCCATAATAGCTCAAATCTCATCAGTAATCAGCAATGTAATCTCATTAGTTGTCACCTCTTTGAACACGACGTGAACAGGTGATGACAAGAAGATTAACTGATGAATTGTTTACTGTTGATTGCCCTTGATTGGAGAGATTTTAGGCAATGTTTTTCTGGGCCAAACATCATGTGAAAGCTGGAAATCTACTGAAAGCCTGTTGATCTAAGTCAACTGACTTCCACCACTTAATGTTGGGTACGTCATAGTTTCAGCAAAAGCATGTGGACGTTGTATATACATTAAGTTTTTACGTTCCTGTTGTAAACATATCCTTATTTTAAGAGAGCAGTTGAACTGCGTGTGAACTGGTGTTTAGAGTGTGTATTTGAGAAAATCAGTCCTTGGGTACATTGTATGGGTCAAAATTATTTTTTAAAAATGCCAAAATCATTAGGATATTAAGTAAAGGTCATGTTCCATGAAGATATTTTGTACATTTCCTACCGTAAATATATCAAAACTTGATTTTTGATTAGTAATATGCATTGCTAAGAACTTAATTTGGACAACTTTAAAGGTGATATTCTCAATATTTAAAAACACGTCTCTTGGCAGGCTGGCAGGGACATTTTGAAAAGCCATGTGCACAACTGTAAACAGCCCAAAGTCCTATTCCCATGTTTGGATTGACAATATCAGGAGTGTTGCAATTATGGACCATGATGAGCTTGTTATGAAAATCACAATGCCACAAATAGCACGTCTGCAATGGCACAAGTGTGTTTCAAATCCAGTTTCATTAGCATGAGTAAGCCCTGTCTGCCGCAATATATCGGTAAACGGGACTTTCAGTCATGCTGTCAGTAATGCTGGGCATGAAGTGAGGAAAAGGCCCCCCTCTGCTCTAAAAATAGACCCCGTCCCACGCCCCAGAGCCGGAAGTGTGTTTGTGCGAGTAACCGAGTTGCGCATTTATCTGGATTACATCTGTCTGCACCCACATTTCTCTCACCCCTCCTGTGTGATTTGTTCGATATTAAAACAGAGGGAAGAGTTTGGGAAATGCTAAAGTGAGAAATGAGGAAGGCATTTGGGCCTGCGTGCTTTGCGTGCTCGGCATGTTCCCTCTCTCTCTCTGGGACACACAGAGAAAGGGAGGGGTGGAGAGAGAGAGAAAGAGAAAAGAACATAAAATTAGCCACACCTACCCTGAAAGGAAAGTGGGCAGGGTTTGAGCAGGACAGGCAGCCAATCAGCAGGCAGGGGTTTGTCCCGCAGCACAGCCCCCTGCCTCCTCCCAGCCTGTAAGTAGACGGGGGCCGGCACAGAAAAGGGTATTGCTCAACTTAAGAAGCGCACTGCCCCCACTCTGGTGTAGTTGGTGTTTATCCTTCACTCTTTTCTCTGTTAGACGCCTGCCATGAAGATCCAGGAGGCTCTTAGTGGCGCAGAGCCGTGTGACGATGTCCCTCGACTGGATCTGTCTACTCTGACGGACGACAGTAGCTGGGCAGGTCAGTGTGTTTTTATTTATTTATTTCAAATTCTCTCTCTCTCGCTCTCTCTCTCTGCACATGGGCGGCAGCTGCAAGTCTGCCTTGCCCACATTGTGTCCTCATGCAGTGGATCTTATTAAGTCATTTAACAGAGGAAGAAGATTAGAAGCAGTCTGCAAGCTGTTTTGCTTCTCATGTTTCTTCATATGCTGTTATGTTTAGTCTGGAGAGGCTTATTTTGCAGTGCTAGCAGTGCATTTTTCTTTGCATGTTCAATGTAAATATTGAGGTTGGAGCCACAGCTTGATGCTTCTTCAAAGCCCTGCGATGTCCTTTGAGAATTTTGATTCGAATGCCTCTGGGATTTATTGAGTTTGCACTGGATTCATCTGCGCTTCTTGCAGTTGCATGTAATTTTTTCCCCTCCCCACACTTCCCCTTTAGCCGAAAATCCTGTTTTTGTAAACAATAGATAGGCTATTGATTGCATTTTTGAGCTTTTTTTGTTTATTCATCACATCCTTTTAAGATAAAATAAAACTTATTTCATTTTAATGTATGAAAATATTATTTAGCATATTATTGTTTATCGTTCATGGCATTTAATTTGATTTAATTTAATTTCAGTGTATAGATGAATAAATTATTTTATAGTTATTTGATTTTACTGCATTATCTTATTTTATAAATAAGTATATATATATATATCATTTAATATTTTATATAATTTAATATAATAATTTATAGATTACTAAAATATATATGCATGTTTATAGGTTTTTAATTTAAAATTTTACTGTATAAATAGATAAAGGAAATATAGATTGTGGAACTTTGTATATTCATCTTATTCTTTAAGATAAAATAAAACCTATTTCATTTTAATGTATAAAAATATTATTTAGCATATTATTGTTTATCGTTCATGTCATCTGAGATTTAATTTCAGTGTATAGATGAATAAATATAAATGACAGCACTTTTAGTTTTCATTTTGCTTGTCTTTTTAAACTATAATTTATATGTAGAATTCAATTTAATTGTAGTGTATATATTAACACATTAAATATATTTGGCATTAATATAATTAATTATCTGTGTGTAACACCATGTTTAATGCAGGCATCACAGATGCGTCTTAATACATTGGATTTTATCATGGATTTGATGCAATTTCACATCTGTTGCATTTCAGTCAAGTTTAGGATTCCCAGCATTTGTCATCTTCAGATTTTGGGACTAGAAACAAGCAGATGTTTAGCTTTACAAGTGGAGCGCCTTATAGTCATAGCAACTGAGAAGTGAAACAGGAGGAGGTTCAAATCCAGCCGTCTGAGAGCTGTTGCTATGTGCCTTTAAAACTTGTCATGGTTATGCACAATAGTCTCCCTTCCTGTTTCCTCTTCGGTTCGTGCTGCATGTGCCAGTTGTAGACTTGCACAAACATGCGCAAACACACCCCTTTTCGTCATGACCTTGGAATATTTGTAGTGTACGGTCTCAGTGTTTGAGGTCTGGCACAGACAGCGAACAACCAAGACAGCGAATAGCACATTGCATACGGAGCTGCCCTGCTGAGAGGGTTGCCATGTTGATTCACAGTTACCCTTTACTTTATTGTAGTGCTTAATATTGTTGGCAGAATCTCTATGCTGTAGAACGGACTTGTTCTATGGCACCCTCTACTGAGGGCTTGACTCAGCTGCATGACATATCTCGCTTGACACTTACGCTAACATGGTCAAAACATCACCCTGTGGTTTTGCAAGGGCTTCACAGAGACATTCCTGGGAGTGCGACATGAGATATTTCCTCTAGGCGCTGTTCTATTGCCTTGAGTTTTTTTCTCCTATGCATTTTAATGTAGAATATGTACTGTGCTATAATAGTGCTATAATCATGAATTTTTTATCCTTTTCAGGCCATTCAGCGTGCTTCTTACGTAATCCTTGCAATAAAGTTTGGTATGCTGTGCAATCACATGACAACATGATAAAATTGTGTTTTAGTGTGCTTTGCAAATAAACAAACTCCTAGTTTTTCGCTGCATATCCTAGCAATTTAGTTTGTTATGCTATGACCTCAAAGGAACATGATGAAAGGAACAATATTTATTTTGAAAAGTGCTACACAAATCAGTAATTTTGAATAGTTTTGCGCAAATCCTAGCAATTATGTTTGTTGTGCTTTGTGGAACAACTTAATTACAGATAACATGATGTAAAAGATAGCTTTGGGACCGTTTTTATTGCGAAAAGCGCTTTCGAATAAATCAATTGGCTTATTTTAGGCGTAGTAGTGCATCTTTACCTAGTTATACCTCACAAATCACAGAAAGTAGAAAGCTTTAAAGCAAAAGCTGTGTGCATGTTGCATTCTACAAATAATAAAAACAAAGTGGAAGAAAGTCACAGAAAGCGTTTGGTTGATTGAAAGGAGCTCACGCGACTGTAAAATACAGTTGCAAACTGTTGCTCCAGCTCACGGGAGTGGTCAAATGAGCGTTCAGGACGGTATGTAACATTGAACTGCCAGACCTTTGTCCCACTGCGGCCTGTGCCAAAGCATATTGCGGTGACCCACTGCGGTGCCAAGAGGCAGCGGTTCGCCCATATGTTTGTCAGCTGTGCTTTCCACAATCTTATATCTCACTCCCTGCATTTCTGCCCGTCTCGCTCTCTTGAGTCAAGCTTTTCCATGGGTCGTTGTCTCAGTTGCGTCTTTTTCCTTTTGTCTTTCAGATTCTCACTTCTTTAGTGCCCCTTTCCTTGACTTTAAAAGCCTTTTAAAATCAAGTCACAATGAGGGTAAGGGCTGAGATCTGCTTTTGTTAACAACTTGATATCCCTGAGCCCCATCTCTCACCAGTGACCTTTAAACACTGCATGGAAATCCCATAAACCACCCCAAACTGGCATGCACCCACCTAGCATCTAACAACCTGCAGCTTTTGAGGACAGGCACAGTATGCCTTTATTTATGTCCACAACGGCCTACTGAGACTTTTAGTGAAGGGCCATCTTGTGCTTGGATGCATAATGCCGGCTCAACAAAATGGCTCCAAATGCGCCATTAGGAAGAAGTCCACCTGACCCATTAGCTTCTCAAGCATGACTGTAACAAGCACATGACACGGTATAAAAAGTGCAAAGAAGCTGTGGGAATTCAGGCTCTACCACGTTGTTGCACAGCATTTTGGAAAGCATGTTGAGTTTTTGTGTGCATGGACTGAGATGATGTTCTTTGACTGCAAAGCTCCATTCTTCTCTTTAAAAAAAAGTGTAATCAAATGTTCTTTTTGAGAGCTCAGTTGGTACATCAATAAAAAAAGGCTGTTGTATTTAGGCACAAACAAATTATGCTATTGTTTGCCTTAATTGAACGTTGCCTTGTGCAAAAACTCTTTTTACTTGCATCTCAGCGCTGTAAATACACCGTTAACAACTTTATAACAACAGATAAGATCGAGTTTGATGCAGGTCACGTTGCAGTCGGGATTTATCACAACATTCTTCTGGATGCCTCATTAAACTGTCCTGACCTTACTTTACAGTCATATCACCTGCGTAATAGATAAACAAAACATTCAGGTATTACAGCATGTGCTCGCTACGTTACCTACATTAAGTAATAACCTGCAGTTTACGAAAACAATCTTCAGAACACTCAGTCACAGTGTCATTTATTAGTCTACAATGAAAAGTACACGTCTACTAAGTACTTAACAAAAAGGTGACCCCTACTTCTATTTCTCAAAGATATAAACAGCTGGCTCAATTTTTGTTGTTTCAGCTAAAAGGGTTGACCTCGAGAATGCTCAAAATAGCATCAAGGTCAAAAGAGTATCAGCCTAGTTAAAATTTAATATTTACCAAAACATTTGGCTATATCAACAAGGACTAAATCTGCTGTGTGGATGTTTTGTTGCCAGTTCTTCCCAGTTTGGCTTGCTACTTATCCAGACACGCTGCTTTGCAATTTCCCTCCATATTAATGCATGCATGTTTGCGTGTTGACAGAACCAGTCCCCGCCTACTCGTCGTGGCAAAGGGAGAGTATGGATCGCGAAGAAGCTCGTCTGTCGCCCCACGCTGGTGGCAAGCTAATTCGCCAGCTCCTGGAGGAGGACAGCGACCCAATGGTCTCGCCGCGGTTCTACGCTTACGGTGATGGCCAGCAGTATCTGGATGACACTGAGGTTCCTCCATCTCCACCCAATGCCCACTCCTTTGTCAGGTAGAACCATAACTCTTAAGAGGTCGGGAAGATTTAATATGGTATGTTTTTAAGAGAGTGATATTTATGATATTCTCCATTCAGTAGGCGAAGAAGTTCATCATTAGGCTCCTGTGAGGATGACCGGGAAGAGCTCACTTCGGCCCAGCTTTCAAAGCGGATCCACATACTCAAAAAGAAGATCAGGAGGTTTGAGGAGAAGTTTGAGGAGGAGCGTAAATACAGGGTGAGCAGTACATTTGATTGCATGACCCGCTTTTAATGTCTGCACTGATAAACCAATCCCATTATAATCAAGGAAGCATCCTTCTTCAAAAGATCAGTGCAAAATGTATTCAGCTGGATTTGCTACAGATACTGAGTTTAGTGTATTCTCTACAGCCTTCACACGGTGACAAAGCCGCCAATACAGAGGTTCTGCGGTGGATGAATGAACTGGCCAAGATGCGCAAAGATTTAAAAGGTATCAATTCCAAGAGCGACGATTACTGTTTTGAAAGCGCTTTGAATCACTTAAGCCATGCTAATCCAACCTTCATAATATTTTGTCAGTACAAAATGTCTCTAGTGTAATTTCTCATTAACCTTTGTGGGTTGGAGCTACCAGGAAAACAACCCCTGATCTAATCTGCTCAGCTCATGGCTTGCAAAGTTCTTATAAACAAGTGGCTCCATGTTCTGGCTTCACAGATCACAAGTTGCTAAAGTCAGAAGAGGATTTGACACCCATCCCCCGGCAGCGCAGCAACACTCTTCCCAAGAGCTTTGGATCTCAGCTGGAGAAGAAACCCGCTGAGACCAAAGCCCCCAAACCCCCTGTGGAGAGCACGCTAGAGGCAGTTATGAACAAGCTGCAGGAGAAACGCAAGGAGGCTGGCCGACCTGAAGACATTAAAGTGCGATTTTTTTTTTCTTCGTTTGACCCTTTTTGTTATAGACAAATGCATGAAACTTAAAAATGTCATCCTTTGTTCTTCTTAAGGACATGACCCGTGAGCAAATAGGAGCAGAAAAAGTGGCCCTTCAGAAAGCTCTATTATATTACGAGAGCATCCACGGGAGACCAGTGAGTATGCAATTCTTCAAAAAGCGCAATAAGTTCGCTTTCTGAAGTAAAGAGGTTGATTTCAATGTCTCTCTTTCTGTCATCCTTTCTAGATCACCAAGAACGAGAGGCAGGTCATGAAGCCTCTATACGATCGGTACCGACTCATCAAACAGATCCTCTGCAGAGCGTCTACCATTCCAGTCATTGTAAGTTCTGTTTTTACAACATTTTTCTTGCTTTCCCTCTCCATTGTATCCCATTTAGTTTCCCCATTTACTGGAGAAATTGTTGAAGTAGGAGTTCATGTACAGCAGGAGTGTCCAGTCCTGCTTCTGGAGGGCCACTATACTTCAGAGCTTAGCTCCTGTCTTAATCAAACACACCTGAGCCAGCCAGGTCCTCACGATTACTTGAAAACATCCAATTCTAAAAGACATTGGCCTTCAAGGAGCAGAACTAAACACCCCTGGTGTAGTTACATCCTGTGTTCCAAAACCTAGTGAGATGTATGCACTCCAAATGTTGAAGGCTGTTGCAAAAGATAGACAACTGGCTTCACTTTGGCCATATTTAAGCCAGCGTGATTCCTTCGCAGAATTATGTAGCACCCTTAAGAAAATTAACCACGGTTTTACTACAGATAATACTAAAAGACAATGGTAAACCATGGTAACCACCAATTAACCATATTTTTGCTACACTAACCATAGTTTAACCATGGTATTTGTTATACAAATAGTAATCTATCCTACAAAAAAAAAACACATTGCACTTTTACTATAGTAAAACCAAGGTAAACTTTCGAAGGGGCAAGATGGCCGACAGAGCTGCCCACGTGGGCAGTTGGCAGTGAAGCAGCTCGCTAAGCTTTGGAAAAAAAAGCTAATGCTTATCCGAGCCATGCTAGCACACAATAAGCTAGTGTTATAGTATTAAAGGCTAGCTAGCTGCCATTTCTGCTTTATTCTTAAAGTAAACTGTATGGATAAATCTCAAACAGTATTAGTAGAGGAAATAGCATTAGCAATAGCACAATATAAGCATTTAGCTGGAGTATTGATGCGGTGGCAGTGCTGGGGCTTGTTAGTGTCGCTAAGCCTGTCTTTAGCAAGAGCTCAAGAGAAGCTCACTGAGGTCATATCCTGTAGCTGGATATTTGCAACAGTATTCTTTATATTTCCTAAGTCTCTTACACTTAAACAGCCACCCAGGTCACATGCCCTCACTGCTGATCCAGTGTTTTCCCTCTGCTAAATACAGAATGACATGTATGTGAAAAACAACAACAACAAAAAAACACCCCAAGTGCATGCAAATATTATATTGGTATGTTCCGGCTTATGTAACACAGAATGGATATTATCATTATATAATACTTGTAAGCCTGATTACATTTGGTGCACTAATGAATTGTATTTTAGCTGTAGCTTTTCCATTTCTCAGTTAATGAGACGTTAGATGTTGCTCCAGCTACATTTTTAATTAGCATCAGTTTAAGAGACCCATATGGCTAAAACCAATGATTCCCAATCCTGGTCCTGGTCTATCAAGACCTCAAATGTGCGTTTCAGATAAAAGAGAACAGTGTTGAATGGTCTCCTGGACCAGGATTGTGAAACACTGCCCTAAACATAGGTCTTCAACAGTCCTGGAGATCCAGTATCCTCCTAAGTATTGTTCCAATCTGCTCCAACACACCTACCTGGTCAAGTCATCCTGAAAACCTTCAATTAACTTGTTCAGATGTGTAAGCTAAACCTTGTAGAACAGGGTCTCCAGGTGCACGGTTGAAGACCTCTGCCCTATAACAGTTTCTTGAAGATTTCAAGGTTTATGTAACAAACCTGATAGTCAATTAGTGAGCCCCTGAGTGGAATGATGTGTAGTTTACCAGGTTGTAATGTCACTATTAACACCACCACAGGGCTCGCCTTCCAGCAAGCGCAGAGGCCCCCTGCTGCAGCCCATTATCGAGGGTGTACCAGCCCTATTCTTCAGCGACACCAAGGTGAAGAGCTGTTACTGCTCAACCAACCAGTGATTCGGCTGACCCACTTCCTTCCCCCCACTAGTTTTCTCATTTGCCTAATCATGAATCAGTAACTGCATGGGAGTGCTGTGAGATTCGACTCCTGCTGATTCCATTGCATTTTGATCACACCCCTATTGGGATTTGTATTAAAAGAAACACTCGAATCGGTAACTCATGTGAAGCAGTGCACTAAATGCTCCAGTCGGAATGAATCTAATTTACTTCACTGCTGGAGCACTGATGCTTTTCATTTGTACTAACACTTATCACGACAGAAGCTTGATGCACACCGATTTCTAAATCTCAATCAGACTTGCCTTCTAAATCAGTGTTATACTTGATACTGCTCAGTCATGCCAGTGTAAACTCTGGAGGTTAAGCTGCAGTGGAGCTAAACGGCACCATCTGCTCTTTTCCAGGAGGAGGAGGACGGCTCGGACGACGACAGCGACACCAGGACACAGTTCACTGTCACGGTTAAGCCGGAACTGAGCATGCTGGGACTTCTCGACCAGCTGGATGAGGACACAGATGGTTTCATCTCACCTGTTGATGAACTCTCGCCTTCCAAGAACACCACTGACATGAGATTGTCAAATTTGCATTCTGCTACCATGTAAGTATGAGGTTTAAAGACGGTAAAAACCCATGTCTTAGGGCGCTGACATACAAGATGAGGTCGGAATATGGCAATTTGTAAAAAGCGGCAAAAGTGAAGCACGTATTCACATTGCATTATCGCTCGACGTTACTTGTTTTTCGCAACACTTGCGTGAATGATGGTATTTTATTTTATGAACCAAACCGAACATGTCAAGAAGCTCTTTGCTGATTGGCTTGCTCAACAATGCCTCATTTTTCACGTGTTTAACTTGGGCAGAAGATGCAGTTAATGCGAATATCAGGTTTGCAATTGTGTCGCCCAATTCACATCCTTTCAGTTCTCTTTAAAAATGTTGACTAACCTGGACTGTTCCCCAAAGCACTGTAAACCCAAGTAAATCACGGAGACCATTGATACCAAAGGATTCTAGAGTTTATGTTTAAGATAACTTATTTGAAAATGCAGCCCTAGTAAACTAGTGTGGTAAAACACCTGGTAAAAGGGGTCAATTGTTTTAGACTTTTAGATGTGCGATGTAGCGTCACTTTTCCTAACCCTTTGAAATAAAAGAATTCACGACCTACAATTCTAGTGTGCAAGCAGCCCTACAGACCGTTTACTTTTCTTGTGTTCATAATCCATGTTTTGTGGAGCTTAGAAGGTCAAATATACAGTAGGCTAAAAGTAATTAGTAAGTTGTAGTTCAGAAGAGTTAGTAAGAAGCAAAATGTTCCGTATAATGTACTGACCATTGAAGCCTCAAATGATTACATTGTTGCTGGGGTGGTTGAAAAGAATCCTAAAAACGTTCCACTCCTTCTAAACCAAACACACAGGCAGGAACTCGTGGAGCAACTCCAGGAAGCCCGTGAAGAAAAGAAAAGAATCCGCAAAAACCTCCGTGACTTTGAGGATCAGTTCTTCAAACAGAACGGCAGGTAACGAAAACGTCCTCAATGCTCATTTTCTTGTGCATGTATCTTCTCAAGCTTGAATCGGTCTGTAGAGAGAGAGAAACTAAATCTTATAACTCAATGCTCTGCTTCTGCTGTTCCCATAGAAACGTGCAAAAGGAAGATCGCTCACCCTTGGCTGGAGAATACAATGAATACAAGCACATTAAAGCCAAGCTACGGTTGTTGGAAGTGCTCATCAGTAAAAGAGACTCCTCTAAGTTCATCTAGTGCTCAGCTGGAATTTACTCTACTAGCCAAACAAGGACCTGCCACTGCTATCCAAAGCAATATAGGGTGTACAAAGACACGTTCCTTTTTGTTATTGACTCGTCACAGGCACATTTGGCTTTCGAAAGGACGCCAAGACTTGCCTGCTTCACCAGATGTACTTGTTCCACTGTACAGCAAAAAGGACTTATGTTCTGCTTTGGACTTTGCATTTTTGCGTCTGCTATGAGACCGTGGATTTCAGATTACTTGTGACTCTCTGATCTTAATTCTCTTTGAAGCCCAGAAGAATGTTTCTGTTATATTTCGCGTTGTATTATACGACTTTTTCGTTCTATATTAATATTGCTGTAATATAGAAACTGTGTTTTCGCAATCAGCTTTGAAGAACATTGAGATAACGCGTCTTAAATCATTGGTGTATATACTTAGAGATGAGGAGAGTTTATCATTATAGGAACTTTTTGTCTTTGATGATTTGAAGAAGGTAATCGATTTGTGGAAGGAAGGCTCTCTGTATATTATTTTTTGCTCTTTACTGGTGCCATAATTCTTTATCTTGAACATTGATGCTTCTGAGAACATGTATTATTTGTATGTTCGCCGTTAATCAAGTTTCTTTCTTCCCCCACTAAGACCACTGACTAAGCTAGAGTTTACTTTACTAAAGAAATTGCAAATGAACAACCGAAAGAAAGAATTAATCTTTGGCCATTTTCGAATGGTGTAGAAACGCACAAAGGTACTATAATTCAGCTTTGTTATTTTTGTAGTGTTTTTTTGTACTGGTCATCAAATGAAAGTCACTGTTTAACGGTGATGTGGGTGGATTGATTCCCCTCAAAATCATCTCTATTGTTAGCAAGCGAAACTGTGGGGCCTCGCTGAGCGTTTGCACCTCATAAATGCAGATGAAAACAGAGTGAGCACAAAACCCCCTTCTCTTATTCTCCAGATTGGAAAATTGTAGTGTGACCTTTGTTTTTACAGAACGTGACAAGGCTGACGGATAAAGACGAATACTGTGTGTACATTTTAGTACATGAGATTGTATTTGTATTTTGTATATATGATACAAAAAACTATTTTTTCTGAATATACTCGTGTTGGGTATTCATTTTGATGTCATTTAGTGCAAGAAAATGCCATGAGTTGAGGTGAAATCATTTTATTGTTCTGGAAAAAAATAGATAAAACGATATATTCCATTTGAAAGCTATAAAAGAAAATATACTTTACTAAAATAACAATGCATCAGTAGCCACTAAGAAGCCCTTGTTTGTATACATTGACAGAAAGGAATAAGTTGAATAGAAACACTTCTTTATATGACCTTCCATCAAGTACAAACAAATACACCTCATGCAGCTAGATGCAAAACACAGGCCACAGCAAACACCTCACCGTGGTCCTGACAGTCCTCTATCGTCCACCATATCTGAAAACCACAAAGGTACTGCAAGTCACTCTGATCCATTTTCAATAACAACCCAACTTTAATGCTCCACTCAGGAAGAAAACGCAAGTAGAAAGCAAATCCCCTTTACAGCATATGACCTTCCTGTGAAACGACAGGAGGGATTAAATTGAAAGCGGCAATGGATTGACCGGAAGAAGAACACAGCTGTTAGAATATTCACATTTGTTGGATTAAAACAGAATTAAAATCCCATAACTAGTACGCGTACATCAACCAGTAGTTATTGCTGGATTTGTTCCTCAACGAAATCTCAACCGATGTCACTTTTTTTAAGAGAAATACCAGATTTTTTTTACCCCATGGTTAATTTTTAAAAAGCAGCTTCAGCGTTCCGCCTGGACATGGCACGCTCATGCACGCCAATCATTAAGAAGACATTTTTATGCTAATGGCTTGCTACTGTACACAAAAGGAAAACCACTGGAATGGGTTCAGGAGGTGCGACAATGCATAATGGCCTGAACTGGTGCAGAAATAAACAGATTATTTGTTAAGTTAAACCCTTTAATGTATCGCACGAGTATCCAATCCTATTCCTGGAGGGACACGGTCCTGAGTTTAGCACCAATGCTAATTAAACACACCTGAACCAAATGCAATCAAGGTTTCCAGGATTACGTGAATCTTCCAGGCAGGTGTGTTGGGACAAGTTGGAGCTAAACTTTGTAGGACATTGGCCCTCCGGGATCAGGATCAGACATCCCAAATGTATTGGGTCTGTTCGGTGTACCACGCTGATGGTGCTGTTACTTCTAACGCCTTTATCCCGGACGAGCCCCCGATTTGTAGAACTGGCAAACTAACAGCGGCGTCCAAGCTTGCTCTCGTTTCATTCCAACCAGTCCCAACACACCTGCCTGGAAGCTTTTAGTCAATCCAAAGATCTTGATTAGTGGGTTCAAGTGTGTTAGATTAGGATCGGAGCTAAACACCTGCAGGACATCAGCCCTTCAGAAACAGGTCTGGACACCCCAAGCAAAATAACGTGGTCTAGGCAAGAGCGACCCATCGGCTTTAAAATCTGATTCAAAAACAATTACATTTATAAAATATATAAAGAACGTCAAATTAATTTATTTTGCCAACAACTCAATCCGAATCTTATAATTTATTTGTGTCATTTAAAAAATAGAAATTTTTATAACCAAAAAGCAAAGAAACGGTGCACATCTCAAGATTCAACCCAAAAAACAAGCAAGTCAGAGTCTGTGTGTAAAAATAAGAAAATAATAGATTTACTCATATGAGACTCAGGATGTGCTCGTCTGTGGTAAAATAAATGCAAGAGCAGCGTTCGTTTCCATTTCTCCACAGGTTTAAAGTGCAGTGTCGGCATACAGAAGGCGACCTCTGTAGATCCCTTTCAGACCAGACTGAAGCCCTCGTACTGCTCCACGGCTTGCGTGAGCCGGTGCCGCAGGGTCTCTTTGGTCTGGTAGCAGGGCATGTCCAGCATGTTATAGCAGGTGTGAGCCACAGGAAGGTAGTGCTCTTCTGCAGCAGTGGATTGGATGACGATGCGTAGACTGGCCATGCCGTGGATGGGGATGCGGTCACTGCCTGTCAAAAACACTGCAGGAAGGCAAAAGCATTTATTTGGTGGCGGTTACAAAAAAAATGTCTATAGTCCTATAGTATAATTATTAGGGATGTTCCGATCATGTGATTTCAGACTCGATCGGAATCGGACGTAACCTCCCGATCAGGACTCGAATATATATGTATATATATTCTCATCA
>JAUMHQ010000001.1:3563174-3579929 GCA_032361165.1 Enteromius paludinosus | reverse complement strand
TGTGAAACTGGGCCATTGTGTTGATAAATAATAATCTTATTGATTTGAATTGTGAAACCAAGATGGCAGTACTGACACACAGATATCTCAAATATAATAGGGCTTTACTTTTAGTTATTATTTAGGTAGCACATATATTCTGAATGGCTTTGGCAGAATTCAAATGAGCCATTTTAATCTAGATTAAAAAAATGAATCTATGCCCACCCCTAGTATTTAAATATGACTTTAAGCTGAATTGTATGTGCATGTCACATGACGTGATGCAATATTTGTATAAGCAGTGGCATAGAGTTGTACTTTATTACGGATTCTTATAGAAAAGGTTGTCTCTTATCCTTTCATCATACTTTGATATAAATGCCAGTGATCTCTGTTTGATAATGTTTTGACTGTTTGCAGGACATAGTTCCTGTGGACGCATCCTACGAGGTCAAGGAGCTCTACGTGCAAGAGAACAAGCTGGACTTGGCAACGGCTGATGCAGAGACTCTTCCAGCAGTAGAGATCACTAAGGTATCTTCCCACCTTAAATGCCACTCAAAAACAGTCCTACAAATGGTTTGCAAAAGCTCAGTATACATCCTAACAGCTGATGTTTGATCTGTGTTGGTGTGTTAGGTGGACATGCAGTGGGTTCAGGTGCTCGCTGAGGGCTGGGCCACTCCTCTGAACGGCTTCATGAGGGAGAGGGAGTACCTACAGTGCCTGCACTTCAACTGTCTGCTTGATGGTAAACGGATGACCTTATGCGATCTCATGTCCTCTAATGGCATGGATTTCGTTTTCATGCACTGTTTTCTAAATGCACCACTAGATGGCGGCGTTCGACAGTGCAATGCACCTTTTTCTGCCCTGCCACTGTGACCTTCAGAAGTCCATCATCTCGTTTGGATTTACTAAATTGTTTTATTTTCTTTGGTGACGACAGACTGAAGAAACTATTTTAGAAGTATTTTGCGCATTTACGTAAAACAGAAAGCTTAAGCATATTGATTGGCCACCCAACATCAGGTAGGGCATGAAGAAACAAGAACCTACCAATACATTTCAGCACTTCAGAGTAGAACCAGGACAACAACTCACAAAAATGATTAGTTTCAGTGAGGGAATCTGATTTTTAAATGTTAATTAGTGGCATAAATAAAAGAGCTATTATAGTTTTAATAGTGGCTTGGGTGATGTATGCATGAAACTTGATCGTGTGGAATAAAAAGTCGGCACCTTTTTGATCGCAAGAACCACAAATGTGCGAATGCTTTTTAAAACCATAATGCGGCCCTCGCATTTCTAGAACTGGGTAATTACCACAATTTCCCACATCGAGCTTGAGTTTCCAAAAAGTGTCAATTTAGTTTTACAGCCTCATAACACTCTGCTGTGTGTTGTCTTGCCTAGTATTCAAATTTGCGTTCAAGGTATGCATTGACACTCACACATGCTCACACCAATTAAGATAAAAAAAGTGGGCCTTGTAGGCGCTTGAGGTAGTTGTGACAGCAAAAGAAAGCTATTAGGTGTTCATGCATTACATCAACAGCGTCATTAGACTTGATTACTGTACATCACACCTTGTGTTATTGTTTTGATTCTTACATTATGCCCAGTTGGACTCTTGTTGGACCAGACTGCCATCTTTATGAAGGGGACAGATTTGAGCATGTTGCGGCCTGATACTAGTTTAATTTGTATTGAGCTGATATGGGATGCTCGCAGGGCTCTTTCTTATAGAAAACAGCTGCTTCTGCCATGATGTGTGTGTGTGTGTGTTTCATCCTGAAGATGGATTTTAAAAGCTTCCCGCTCATATTGCTTTAATCAAGGTGTTGGACCTCTAACTTTCTTAGAAAACTCACCACTTTCACATTCTTCCACGTTCTTTCTCTTATCTTGCTTCATAGGTCATGGGACTCTTAACTTTTCAGGCCTCTAAAAGCGGCCGATTTTTCAAAGCCTCAGTTTGGTTGATGTATGTACCGTGCATCTGACCTCTTTTTATAGGTGGGGTCATTAACCTGTCTGTGCCAGTGGTCCTCCCGGTTTCAAGTGCCGATAAGGAGCGTCTGGATGGCAGCACTGCGTTCGCGCTGGCCTACGGTGGTCGGAGGGTCGCGATACTGCGAAACCCAGAATTCTACGAACATCGCAAAGAAGAGCGTTGTGCCCGGCAGTGGGGCACCACGTGCAAGGATCACCCGTACATCAAGGTCAGAGGGTGAATTTAGACAAAACCAGCATGTTTACTAACGGTTTCCTACCGAAGGTGAAAAAAGTTACATTTCTGCATAACGTGACACAATCACAGTCATTTAGAACGTATTTGATTGATTGCAATTCACATTAGGTGTTTAACGCTGGTAGCTACATTAAACTGCACTGTATGTCAATTACAGGTGATATTACATAGAAATATTACAAAATAACTATTGTAATGCTAAAGCCACTGCCATTTCGAGTCTGTCCACTCAGCGCCGGGGAAGTAGGACATCTTAGCAAATTTAGAGTTTGCAATTTACATCAGTAGCTACAAGTGAGGATTTGAGTGCATCTTACAAGTCGGAAATAAACTAAACCTCTAGTACTGCTCAATTTAAATAAAATATTAAAGGGGGTTTATGGTATTGCATTATATTTATGGAATAGTCCAAACCCGTAAAAGCTTCATTTGTCTTCTGAACATAACTTAATGATATTTGTGACCCTGGACCACAAAACCAGTCATAAGGTAAAATTAAAAAAAAAACGGAGATGTATACATCATATGAAAGCTCAATAAATAAGCTTTCTATTGATATGTGGTTTGTTAGGAAAGGGCAATATTTGTCCGAGATACATCTATTTGAAAATCTGGAATCGGAGGGTGCAGAAAAATCCAAATACTGAGCAAATCACCTTTAAAGTTGTCCAAATTAATATCTTATCAATGCATTTTACTAATCAAAAATGAAGTTTTGATATGTTTACAGTAGGAATTTTACAAAAAATCTTCATGGAACATGATCTTTACTTAATTTCCTAATGATTTTTGGCATTTTGACCCATGCAATGTATTTTTGGCTATTGCTGCAAATAAACCCCATCGACTTAAGACTGGTTTTGTGGTCCAGGGTCACATTTAGGACGAAAACCAGGGGGCTTGTGATCGCCTGCCAAGAAAATAACACTGTCAAGGTCCAGAAAAGTATCAAACACATCGTTAGAATACTCCATCTGCCATCAGTGGTTCAAGCTGGATTTTATGAAGTGACGAGAATATATTTTTCGCAAAGAAGATAAAAAAATAACTACTTTATTTAACAATTCATCTCCTCTGCGTCTCTCTGTGTGTAGCATCAATTTGAAGAACAACCACTGCACTCAAACTACGCATGCTCTTTTGTCAGCCGTGATGGTTTGATTTGATTCGAACAAAAGCCTCTCATCCTTGTGGTCTGGCTAACACATACAGAGCACGTAGTGCTTTCAGTGATTAGTTAGTGTTAGTGGAGTTTTCTTTGAGTTCAAAAATGTTCATGCGCTTCATAACATTCAGATTGAACCACTGATGGACTATTCCGGTGATGTGTTTCATACTTTTCTGGACCACGACAGTGGTATTTACTTGGCGGTCAGTGGGACAGTCACAAGTCTCCCGGAAATATATTTCTGGTCACAATTATTACATTTTGACAAACAAGCTTTTACGGGTTTGGAACAACATGGGGGTAAGTGATTTAATGACAAAAGATTGGAAGATTGTTTATGAAATTAAAAGAAGTTAAAGTGAAAATATAAAATTAAGTTTATTATTAAAAAAAATAAGTTTATTTAAAAAAAAAAGCACAAAAATATTTTTGAATTTTATTTGAAATGTTTGAATTTTTTATCTAACACTGTGTGAAAATCACAGCCATAATCTAAACAAGTTGTTTTCCAAATTTAAGGTTGATGAGATTTTGAATGTGCGCTGCATCAGATGTTTCCTTTAGATAAGATTTGCTTTACACTATTTCCAATGCAGTTATTGTTTTTACTATGAACAGTACTGACATGGAGTGACGTGGAGTGAATGCATCTTTGAGATTAATGAGATTTTGTTGTGCTGTGTAACCACATATATGTAAACCTAACCATAGACTCGATCCTGGTTACGATAAAAATTGTTGATAAAATATTTCTCTCAACTTATGTAAGCAGTTGGAAATGATTAACGTCATCCTGTATCTAATTTTTGTTGTCAGTCCCTCCCTTTTCTTTCTTTTCTGAGTCAAAAACCACCTGGAAAGTCCCGATTATATGCATGCCGTGAATGAGAGCACTGTTCAGACTACATAAATGTTAATAAACAGAATCACAGTGATTCAGCAGCACGATCCATTAATGCATCACTTTTCACCTGTCTGAGACGGAGCACCTTTTTATAGGAATAATTTGCCAGTTGCTTCGTTTCTCTTTAGTGATGTTTGCTCTTGCGTTGGTTTTAAATCTGAAACTCAACCCGCAGTGTTGCGCTAAAACATTACAGCTTTAATCCACTGTTTTCTTAAAGGACATCATGACTGTGAGTTATCCCAGGGAAGGTTTTGTTTGCATCTGTAATTGTGTTTAAAAGAAGAGATTTTCCGCTTATGTCCCATTTTTTGAAGGTATAGTCACGGATGGCTAGGGAGAAACGGCTGACCTGATGCTTTAATAGGTCTTTGTGTGAACGCAGTGCCAAGCTTTCCTTGGACTGCACTCTGACAGAAGACAGAGCCACGATGCCCTCTTAGTCGGTCTGTGGAAACAAGGTCTCGCTCTCGCTCTCATCTTTGCTCATGCTCCGCTTTAGTAATCTCTTTATTCCTCGACCTCCTTCATTTCACACATGTGTTTTAGTTGGATTTCTCGCCCTGCGTTCTATTTAAACAGTGTTTAGGCAAGTGGCGCTCTCCTCCCCTCCTCTCCCCTCACCTTCCTCTTACAAATCTCGCAGAGTAAATACTGAACAATTGTTTCCATCTGTAAGTAGGGATTGTGGGCTTAGGTGGACTTTAATGGCTCCGCTCTGCTCCAGCTCGCACTAATGGGCGCCAGCGGAGAGCTTTCGGACTCTGGAATGGCCCTGTCTGTCTGTTGCCTTTGGTCAAAAATAAACCCATCCGCAGACCAAAGAAAGAAATTGCATGTGAACGGTAAAGAAACTAGCAATCGGCTGTCTTTATTTGCAGTCTTCTTCACTCAGTGGTGTTCTCTTAATGCGGTTTAGACTTCTTTAGTCTGTAAACGTTGAGTTTTTTTGGAGGATGTGAAAAGAAAATAGTTTTTTTTTTTGGTGAAAGTAAGTTATTTTTAAATTCTAAAATGATATAAACCATTTAATATACAATAATAAAACAATTATATATATTACATATGTGTGTGTTTGTGTATACAGTATATGCATATATAAAGTGTGTATATATATATATATATATATATACTAATGCAAAAATATATTCTTGACCATATCTCTACACCTAAACCTACCCTAATACATGAGTAATGCCTGAAATCATATTTAATGATTGATGACTGACACTGATGTACAAACACCAAACACTATTGTAAGCCTAAACTTCTGATTGGTTAATCACAATGTTACATTTTCACAATCTTGCACTTGGAAAAATCTGGTTAGCGGTGTGTGTGTGTATCATTGCGATTTTATTTTTAATTTAAAATTGCCATAAAAAGACACTTTCTTTTAAATACTCCCTTCATTTTTTATTTTTAAAACCCTATTCATTCAATAACAAGCAAATCTCAAAATGAATATGCATTTTTTTCATAGTGAACTTTATAATCTTTCTGGTTTTCACAATCGTTCCTATTATTATTATTATTATTATTATTCGAGACAGAACAGCATAAAATTTAAATATCAAATTGAAATATATTTCTGGACATAATTATTATTATTATTATTTGATAATTTAAAAAGGTGTTTGCAGAAAATGGCTTGCGAATGTTATTTCTTTTTTGGGATCTTATGAATCTCTATTTCAATTTTATGAATTTGTGTGTATATATATATATATATATAGCTGAGAATATACTATGTTCATAGAATCTTTCACCTCATTATTTCACTGTGTCTGGTGTGTATGTAAAACTCCCTCTACTGAAGCATGTCAATCAGCAGGACTGTAAAACTGGCCTCCATTATGTGAGGTAAATACACTTTTCCTGTTTATTTCGGCTGTCAGTCTGACAGCTGAGTCCACATTGGGGCTTTGGTGCAGGGGGATGTTAACCAGACTCGAGAGCATTTACCTAATTGCATTATCTATGTTTTTTTCTTTTTCTTTTTCCCACTCATTGAAAGGGGTACAGTGCTCAACCAGTGCTCTGTTATTTTCTATGACAGCTAATAGAGTTGATTTACTGTATAGATGCGATTAGTGCCAACACTGAGTTTTTCCATCGCCAGGCTCTGCAACATAAATTAAATAAACGGCTGCTACTGTTGCCATACCGCGGCCAGCAAATGACAGCTGCGCATGCATTCAGTCTTCAAATGCAAAAGCAATGCTGCAGATGAAGCTTCGTATTAACATTCACCGCTTTTAGGTCTCTCCAAGTTTGCTTAATATGATCACATACTTGCACATAAAGTTCTCGAGCCACCGGTGCTGCTGTCAAGTCAAATCAATAGATGAAAGCCTGTGGGGTTGTGAAATGGTATTCTCCATCCTAGCGGCGCTGAATCTGCTGAGAGCTGTGGTATTCTCACCATACTGCTCTGCTTTTTAACCCTGTCCAAGTTACCGGCTCAATGAATGCCAGCGAAGACCTCCCGAAGGCGAAATATTAGCGAAAGCAACTGATATGATCACTATATAGAGGGATTGTAATTCCTGGTTTTAAATGAAACTGAAAAAAAAAAACAAAGTTGTATTTACCGTTTAAGTTTCTAGGCTGCTACAATGAGCATTAGTTGGTTTGTACAACAATGCATGTATGTTTTCAGAACCAAACTGTGGTTGGCAATTTTAAACAGTTTTTTTTTTCCCCTGTCTTTGTGGCTGGTTTGTAGCCCGAAGAAGACTGTGGACAACACTTTACTCAGTACTTATGTCATGCCACTTTATTACAACATGTTGAGAGTTCTTGCATGCACCATTTGGTTTCAGTATCTGAAGAGATCCTTATGTTCCTCATGCCTCAACAAATTAGGGCAGATTATGGTAGTTTTTCCAACAGTATTGTACAGACGATGCTGGAAAATCATCGGTGGTGTTTTTTTTTCTTCCTGATGGTCTTTCCTGTGGCAGATGGTGATGGAGAGCGGAGATTGGTTGGTCGGTGGTGATCTCCAGGTGCTGGATCGGATCTACTGGAACGACGGGCTGGATAGTTACAGACTTACACCAACCGAACTTAAACAGAAGTTTAAAGAGATGAATGCAGGTATGGAGCTATGCTCAACAATTGGTCTTTTTGACCTAATTTTAACCAGTCTGCTCTTAGGAAAAAGTCAGTTTGCCCTTAAACTGTAGCAGGTCACCCATGTTGTGCTGCAATATAATTTTATATATGGCAAGTTATGAAATATTAAACACTCTCATATTTAGATGCAGTCTTTGCCTTCCAACTGCGGAACCCAGTGCATAATGGCCACGCGCTGCTCATGCAGGACACACAGCGGCGTCTAATTGAACGTGGCTATCGTCGACCCGTACTTCTGCTTCACCCACTGGGCGGCTGGACCAAAGATGATGATGTGCCGCTGGCCTGGCGCATGAAACAGCATGCTGCCGTCCTGGAGGAGGGACTGCTTGATCCCAACTCCACCATAGTGGCCATTTTCCCTTCACCGATGATGTACGCCGGCCCAACAGAGGTTAGTGTAAAATGAAAAAGGACAGAGAACAGATACCTGAGGCACCCCCTTAAATTAATATCTTAAGGTCAGCTAGTCATTATATTTTTTTATTTTCTATAATCTTGCTTTAAGTGGAGATTCTTGAGTATCTAGTAATCTGTTAAATATATAATGTTCACCATATGTTAAAAATAATGAAAACTGAAACCCCTCAAGACCATTTTTAATGCATCTTCCTCGATATGAAATTCTTGATGTTAGGAATTACAAATAGTTTGAAGTGCACTATTATAAAGAAAGAAGCTCTATCAAATGTACTTTGTGCTAGGAATGATAATTAAAACGGCATTTGAAGCCAATGAACAGTTGTATGGAAAGTTAGTGGTGAGGAAACTTGCACAGGGCACATTCCTCCATGAATCGTCGGTGGTGCACTGGATTTCTGATCTGTTCCACCTAACCTGTGCTTGAGGCTGAAAACAACAGGGACAGGCTGATCTTGTGGGCATCATGCATCCCTGGACTTTCCAGTAGGAATTGATTTGTGTCTCCAAGAGTGATGTAAACAGAACCAAATTGTTTAGAGGCCAGTGGCGTCTACAGTCCATACATGCACTCGCGCACACACACAAACAGCGGGCAAAAATGGGGAGCTTTCTTCTGACAGAACTTGTTGCTGGTGTAATGTTCCATGGCTATTTTGAAGTCTCTTGTTCTTTAATCATGTGGCCGGGGACATTAAAAAATTTATTGGGAGCAGACAGAGTCTGTAAGACTAAAGCAGCCCACAGGAAGCACTCGATTGCCTCACTGACTTATGAGGAGGAAGTAGGGGACATGCTGACTCCACAGAAAAGAATTAGCTTAGGTGATGTAGGCCAATTCTAATCATGCGTCCGTAATTTGAAATGTTTTCATTTATCTTGAATTTTTTTTTATTTTATTGATGCTATCTCTGTGTTATTAAACCAAATTTCACATTTGCATTTGGTTTACATGATTATTGTTCTTCCAATTTTAAGCATAGAATTCTTCATCAGAAAATGAAATCTGTCACTCTCTATATATACACCAACTTTCTTTAATTTGTCAATAACATAAAAACAAAAGTTCAGGACAGACTGTCCCAAGGATTGTTTTTTTTTGTGTGTGTGTGTGACCGCACAGCTATTTTTTCTCGAAGACCAAAATTGAAGTTAACACTTGAAATTCTCCTGTTGTGGGTGCCCTCAAATTTTATTCACATTCATTTGGTTGCAAAACCATTTTGTTATGCCCTTTTCAAATATGCACGAATGTGAATGACGTTTGAGGGCTATTACAGAGGGAAAGATTTTAAGAAAAAAGTCAAATGCTTGGATTAAAAATGTAAAAATAAAATCCATTTGAATTGCTTCCAACAGGTGCAGTGGCACTGTAGGGCCCGGATGGTGGCCGGGGCCAACTTTTACATAGTGGGCCGTGACCCAGCAGGAATGCCTCACCCAGACACTGGTAAAGACCTCTACGAGCCCTCCCATGGAGCTAAGGTTCTCACCATGGCCCCTGGACTCATATCCCTGGAAATCGTGCCTTTCAAAGTGGCAGCCTACAATAAAGCCAAGAAGGCCATGGACTTTTATGACCCCAAAAAGTAAGTTTATATTTTTTAAATTGGCCTTTCCTTCCATTTAAAACAAACTAACTGTACAAATGGAGTACGACAAGTATCTTTAAGGAACTAATTTCATCAAATTTGAGACATTGACCGTTGTGGTAAATTGAAACGAACCGCTGAAGGCATGGATTTACTTCAGAAACATTTATCTTCTATACATGTTCAAACAATCTATCACTGTACTAACTTCCATCCATGTCAGGCTTCCTCGATCCCTAGCTGCCTTGCCAAGAATAACAGGAAATGTTTTGTTGTGTGCTTTCACCAAATTCTACGGCTTTGCTCCGTTCTTTGAAGTCATTTCGAAAGTGGAGATCTGCCATTATTCCTCTGGCTCTGTGCAAATGCTGCGGAAGATGACTAACGAAAATCATGCGTTTTTGCTGCGTCTCGTCTTGCAATTAATAGCGCCCACTGCTATCGAGTTAACTGGCTTTTCAGTCTTCCCTGATGAAGACCATGTAGCATGTCAACATGGAGCAAAATTGACTTGAAGAAAGACAGCAGGCTTTAATGTTGCATGATCTTTATGCAAATGCGCATCCCACACAGAGTTTAAAGGAATAACTTCATACAAAAAAAATAAAATTGTATCCATTACTCACCCTCAGGTCATTCCAAAACAATATCTGGCTGTTTTTTTCCATGGAAAAACAGCAACAACAACAACAACAACAAAGACAGATCTTCAGATACATCTTTTATCTGTCAAAATTCAAAGAGGACCAGAAAAAAAACACTCTATGAAAATAATCTATACGAATCATTTAAGAGCATTAAGGTCACTCAGTGTTTAAGTACTAAACAATATAAACATCTGAAGTAGTCAATAAAGAGCAGCTTGGACATTGTGTAAAACATCTCCTTTTGTCTTCCATGAAAGGAAAAAATTCATGAGACACAATATTTGGAATTACTATTCCTCTACCTTTGTTTGAGTGGTGCAATCATTTATTGAGACTATTGCTTACCTTGATATGTGAAGTCGAGCCGCATGTGACAGTGGGGCTGGAGGTTACTGGCATCGCTTTCCTCCTCCATCCCAGCAAGACCTCCGAAAAATTGGCTGGGGGGGGCAGGGTTGTGGTGGCAGACTCGCACTCCGTCTGACTTTCAAAGGGCCCCGCTTGGCGCCTTAGTAAATTTATGGCGTTCCGTCTGCTCCTTGAGCAGGGTGTTGGGCCTGGCCAAATTCGAGACGAATATGGATGCTGAGCCTAATTGCCAGGCATCCCCCTTAAAGTCCTCTTCTAAAATGCCTCAAATCAGTCCAAGCTGTTTCTCATTTAAATGCATATTAACTGTTCTCTATGGACTGGGAGTTTATGTGTTCCACCTCTTCAGCCCATTGAAGTGACTACCAGGTAGAATGGTGATAATATTCCATAAACTATCATTATCATCCAGTAGTAGGATGCATCATGTTTGCCTGTTACTACTGGGTGATTGATAAAGTGTTCTGAATGAATGTTAGGGTGTTTTAGGTGGTTTTGTATTCTACAAAAGGGTGGTTACTAGGATGCTGCTATATATACTGTAAGTAATTCTGATCATTGCATTTACGCTGAATGATGTTTATACCATTGCTCAAAGCAAATGCATGCCATATTTTTAGACGAAAATAAATAAGCTAAAAAAACCTGAAAAACTTAGTGCATTTCTATAGTGTCATCCTCAAATGTGAAGGTTTCTTCTTTAAATCAAAAGTAAAAATATGCATAGTATTATAATGCTATACTAAAATGAAAACATTGCAAAAACCCTTAAGATAACATGTAGAATGACAAGAAAACATCTTAAGAAAACAAAATATCATAACTGGTTTTTGAACAATAAATTGCAGCTTTGAACGGTTACATAATTGTGGCATCCGTAATTGATTTAATGAATTGTGCAGCCCTAATACCTCCCGCATTTTTTTTTTTTTTAAGTTGGTTTGTACATTTTTTTGTTGTTGTTGTAGTAAAGGCAACATTTAAAACTGTAATATTGTGAAATATTATTCGTTTTTTTATGTGAATATATATTTTAGTATGTAATTTATTCAAAGATTACTTTTAAGCATCATTTCTTCAGTCTTCATTTGCCACATGATCTTTGAGAAATCGTACTTATCTGCTGCTCGAGAAACATTTCTTTTTGTTTAATAGTTTTGTAGAAACAGTCAGGATTCCTTGATCAGTAGAAGGTCCAAAAGGACTATATTTATGTAAAATAGCAGCTATTGACTTTACAAATGTCACTTTTCACTTTCGATCAATTTAATAGGTTCTTGCTTAATTTGATATATTTATCGGGTGGCGAAAAAAACATGCCGACCTTAAACATTTGAACGGGTTTTATCCTGTACCGTAAGCATGTATAAAAATAAAACTAATCCTCTTTAAACACCTTTATCATTTTTATAAAAACCCCCAAAACACTTAACTTACTCAAGCTTGTTCAAATGCACTACTCAACGTTCCAGATTATAGGCGCATATGAAACTGCTTGTCTAGACTGAAAATCCGCTGTGAACGACACCGTTTAATGAATGTGGTTGCGATAGAGAAAGCGCAGTGCAGCAGTGTACGTTTATAAATTCATTGCGCTGTGTGAATTTGTTTTCGTAAGGTCTGCGTCTTAATTGAAGAACAACTAATCCGTAACAAATAAACCCTATCCGTAGGAGCCGTTGAGGATTGTATTTAGACTAGTGTTCGAGTTTTATTCATGCAGTTGGAGACTAATTAGCTCTATTTATCAGACGTTTTGCACTCTGTTTATTTTCAAAGCATTTGTTTAAATGAAAATGTGTAGCCGAGAGTTGGGATTTAATGACGTGGGGCTGAAGTTTAGATTTCTGTGTCTTGCTAATTTATTTTTCGTCTAGAAGTAAAGTCAGCCTGTTTACCTCGTCGTCTTAGCACCGTTTGAAAAGGAATTATGCGGCTTGAAGAGCCACTCGAGAGAACATATTTTATCATAGAGCTCTTTTCAGAGAATAATGCATCGTTCCCTCCAGAGCGAAACGTCCCGAACAAAGGAGCAGTGTACAACACCTAGTCATTATCTCTGACGCAAACCCTGAGATTATGTTTCTTTTTCATTTTCTTATCACATTGGGTACCACACTGTCCCTTTACCGTGCACATCTTAACATTCCCGTCTCATTTTACACAGACACCAGGACTATGACTTCATCTCAGGAACCCGCATGCGGAGGATGGCTCGCGAGGGCCAGAACCCTCCGGAAGGCTTCATGGCGCCCAAAGCCTGGAATGTTCTCAAGGAATACTACCAGTCTTTGGAGAAGGCCTAAGCCGGTTTCCAGGTGCAGAGAAAGAGAGAGAGAGAGGCGGATGCAATTCTGTTACAGTGAAAAAAGGAGGAGGAGAAGGAGGTGATCTTGGTTTGTAAAAAACCCCCCAAAAAAAACAGAACACACACACAATGATTGAACACTGGGACCACCCAAAGGACTTCTTGCACTGGTTTTGGATGTTGTTCCTCATTAAATCACTGTCGGTTTCATAGTTCAAAGTCTTATGGCAGCATTTTTATATGTTCGGTTTAAAAAAGAAAAAGCGAATTGAACTTGTGAAAGGTGCATTTGAAGTATTCAATACTGTAAAGATAGAAAACTTAACCTGTTTTATTAGCAAATTATGCCATCTCTATTCTTGTACACTCCATAAATGCTGTTACAATTGGATGACACTTGCCTTAAAGAGCTTTTAATGAAACTGTTGCATTTACAGCATTGTTCTGCACGTTGAGCTCTATTGACAGCATTTATGACATCTTGTCAACAGAAGTAGAACAGAAAAGACCTTTTTGTTTTTTAAACAGCAGAAAGGCAGTCACGTTATTAAAGCGGATACCTTTTTCACAGTGTCTTTTTGCATAGACAAATATCAAAACACAAGACCTATAACGGTAGACCTATTGTAAAACTAAACAATGTGTTTATTGCAAAAATGCATTGGAAGTAAGAAATCATTTCAACCTGCTGCAAATGCTGTTGATAGAGCTTAATGTACTCCGCAAAGAATAATTCTTGGAGCCAAAATGTGTGCCTGGATGCGTCTGTATACAGTTAATGTGACGGCTGATATCATTAGAAAAAACCCTGTTGTTTTATTCAGCTAGGTGTGGTGACAACAGCATATCCTTTGTGTTCATTTTGGCAGCATTTGATTCTAAAATCTGGACAATTGTTTAAGGAGCTTGCTTACAAAGCAATTGAAATCTGTGAATTTTGTTCTTGGCATAACTTTAATAGCATCCGTCTAGTCTGTAACATTTCTAACCATAGCGTTTTGATATTCACATGTAGTGTTGTGTTGAACAGAATGACTAGCTTCATCTTTAGGTGCATTTTTTTTGTAGTATTTATTTTTGTGTCGGATAAGACGTAGAAGCTCTTCGGTTTACGATTCATAGTAGTCCTGTTTATTTTTAACGCCATTGTCCTTCTTACCTCAGTGTCTTTTAATAAACCATTCCACCAAAACTAAAAAACACACATATCAGCTTCATTGATATTAAAAGTCATTGAAAAGACATGGAAATCACTGTTCATAACGTACGTTTTCCCCACTTCTTGCAGTCAAAACAGTGCCGTGTGCAACTGCTGTACAAGGTCAACGAAATATATCAGAAAATACACACAGAGAGAGCCAGCTGGCCTCCAGATGCAGTCGCGTCTCTGAAAGTGGGACACCTAGGGTTAATCCAGACTCTTTCAGGAATCTCCTTTGATTCCAGCTTGGAGATGAAACGTCCAAATGTGCCAGCCGTCATGTTTTTCTCCATGCGTCCTCTGCCAGATCTTGTTCGATCTGTGATCCGCATCGAGTGGGGCCTTCAACGTGAGCCAATAACACTTCAGTATGAACATGATGTGAACGTTCACCTGGGTATAAAGTTACGTTTTCCCTCTCCGTCTACTATTCCTATGAGCTCACTATTTCAATTAGTAGCCTTATATCTTTCTTAAATGTGCCAGAACAGTTTCAATATGGAGGATGCCCAACTTGTAGCGTTCAGTCAATCACGTAACTGTGCATGCGTATGATTAATGATGCGTGTAAATGTTTCTGTTTTCCTTCAGCAGTGTTTTTCAATGCCGGTTTTATTAATACTCACAGACAGGGAAGTGGCTTTTTGGTATAGCACCTGGTTCTTGTCTTTGCCGCTCTGCAGTAAGAGCCTCGGCCCATTTGACCTTCCCTCCAGTGCTGAAAATGCAAACCACCATTAAGGTAAATGCATCAGACCATGTGGAAGTTATTACAATATCCTTAACATGTAAAGAGGGGTTAGTGAAATTGTTTTGAAAGGTGATGGGGAAAGAATTATTGCGGTATAAATATTTGTTGATGTTGTTGTTGACAATAGACATCTTTGTCAGAGCAGCATGTGTTTTCCTGGCGAATCATTTATTTTGAAGTTTATTTTGAAGTATACAGACTCCAGGCTCTTGAATCGTTCAGCAGACAGTTCATGTCTTTTTTTTGAATATCTCAAAGCGTTCCAGCTCATAGGTCTTGACCTTCTTGCATCTGACAATGTAAAGTGTTTCCCAATTCCACCAGGATTTTGTGAGACTTGCAGGTGACGTCACATTAATTATCATATGTATATGACGTTATTGCGTTCAGTTTGCGTGCCGTTGCGTGACGAGTTTTGATATTTCAGATACGTTCTACTCTATGAACCGTCGCATACTGTAATACAACTGAATGCCCAATAAAGCTGCTGGCAGTATATTTTCTGTAGTCATACATAAAACAAGTATAAAGAGTAAACAGGACCCATAAATTCTACATAGAAATCACTCTTTAAAGTGCCTCTATTATGCCTTTTCAAATGTGATCTTTCATCAGTGTGTCATGTAGCTGTATGTGAACATAAACTATCTGCAAAGTTGTTATGCCGACAATAAATTAAGTTTTTGTCTATCAAAAAACAGAGTCGGCTCACATTCGCCTAAACGAGTCGTCAGGAATTCGAATCTTTCTTTGTTACGGATCCAAGTTACTAAGTAACATATTTGCATAATGCCCGCCCACGTTCTATGTTGCGAACAACTTGCCCCGCCCCCAAACAGTACAATACCCACATGTATTACATCATATCTAGAAGACGCTGTACTCAGCGCTGTCATTCAGTTATGGCAATGGGTGTTTCGTTTTCCAACACACGCTGTAGCGGTGGACCCATCGTAAAGGACTGCACCATCTGACCAATCACAGCAGTGAGGACTCACGGGAAGGAGGGGTTTAAACAGGCTGATTCTTCGAACTGCTTCACACGAGTCGTTTACGAATTATTTAGATATAGGATAAAATTAAATCTATTGTTGTAGAAAACTAAAGTGTTTTTTGACCTTGCATAACGTTACATAAAGCAATCATAAAGCAATATTAGCAACCTTTAAAAAGGCATAATAGGGGAACTTTAAATTCTGATTTATAATCGCGACGTCGTCTGATGAAATCAATATGCATCAAACTTAAAGTACAATAATAAGACTATATGTCTCAATATTGTCTCATTCTGTGCACTGCCTGCGTCTGACTAACAAACTACGATCATTTAAACAGACGAATTGTGTTCATATTTAAAAGCCCAAACAGTCAATAAGCGACAAGTGCTTGGAAACGCTGTTAAGTACTCCTTTATTATTGAAGAATCTGCTGTGGTACGGCCAACTGAAAGTGCTCACTGCACTGCTCACGGGGCAGTACTGGCGACATCTTTCAACTGAACGATAGCTAAGTTTTTTCAAAATAGTCATTAGGTTTGTCAGTGTACAGCTCTTGTGGAAAAATGCAGCCCAAACGGTCTGAAAGTTGCTAAAGATTGTGTTAAAGTCGTGCTTGTGTGCGTGAGATACGGCAGCGGTAGTGATGGGAAATTCGGCTCTTGTCAAAGATTCGGCTCTTTTGGCTCGGCTCTGTTTAAAGAGCTCTTACGGCTCCCTAATGGCTCTTTATTTAGTATCACAGAGAGCCTTCTTTTTAAGCCTAATTTATCAATTGTGAATGTTTTATGTATTAGTAAGCAATGTATTAGTAATTCCTTATTTTTCATAAAGAAAATTCACAGTTACTATTATTTAACATTGTAATAAAACTTTAATTGAACAATTGAATACAACCACAGCAAACAAATCAAATAACCTAAATAGAGGGAAAAGTCTGAACATGTGTTTTGTGCTGGTTGGCGTTGAGAAATATAAGATGCCTCAGCTTAATGGGTGGGCAGTTTTTAGATGCCTGTGCAT
>JAUMHQ010000001.1:3538807-3552411 GCA_032361165.1 Enteromius paludinosus | reverse complement strand
GTGGGGTCTTACTGGCTAGCAACCGCACTGCATCTAGGTCCTCAGGATCAATCCTCACTCCCTGTGCTGACACGAGGTGGCCAACGTACCTGACTTACGATCGAAAGAGCTCACATTTTTCTGGCCTTAGCTTCACCCCATTTTTCTGCAGTGCCCGTAGGACTTTCCGTACTCCTTCTACGTGTTCATCAAATGTTTTTGCATAACACAGGACATCGTCCAGATATGGGATGCAGCACTCATCACGCAGAGTATCTGCATTTCTTCCATACTCCTCTGGAAGGCAGCTGGTGCGTTTGAAAAGCCAAACGGGATCCTCGCCCATTCATACAGCCCCCAGGGAGTGGTGAAAGCGGTGACATGTCTAGAGTCCTTGTCAATAAAACCCTGATGATAGGCTTTACCTTGGTCTAGTATGCTAAACCAAGAATAGCCACCGAGGGAATCTGTCAGATCTTGTATCCGGGGCAAACCACCGGTGAAGCATAAGAGGACCTTGATTTGACAATCCAACCTCTCATTAACAGGTCCTGTATATACTCTTTGACCTCTTTAAATAGAGGTTTGTGGACAGTGCCATATGATCTCTTTACTGGAATCTCGTCTTTGAGCGTGATTTACATCCATAAGCTAGGTATCCACCCAATATCTTGACTATCCTTTGCAAAATCAGCTGACTCTTCAAATAACATCTCCTTAACCCTTCCTTGCTGGTCATGGCTAAGGTGGCTTAGGTCCACTGGAGGGTGCCACAAAGCAGGGAAAGGCACAGTATCTGTCGATGGGGCAGCATTGACTATTACTCTTGTCTCGGAGCTCTCTGGTGAGCCTGCTTCAATCACCTTCATCACCGTCTGTACACTACCCAATGCTGTCTTCCTCGGTATAGTTATAGGTTGTTTGGTGCTACTCTTGACAGGGATAATGACATCTTGCATCACGACATTCTTGGCACACTGTATTTTCATCAGACAATCTCCTATCCCTAACTCTCCCACCAGAGCACTGTTTTCATCAGGCTCAAAAAGGAGGGGCTCTAATTGATCAACAGTGGATGAAACAAGGCACTTTATACAGGCCACTTTCCCAGATGGAATCACTGTGTCACAGTAACCTGACAGCAGGCGTTCCTGTTGCACAGAGGCTTTGCCAGCCTGAATGAAGCTGACTAACAACAAAGCTTTCTCGGGGTGTATTGACATTGAATCAGACAAAAGATTGCTAAGAGTTGGGATGAGTTCAGCTGGCTGACCCTGGACCACTGCCTCCAACACATTGAACCCAAGTAGTGGCTGGTCAAGGGGGATACTACACACAAGGAAAGGTACTGTAATGGGCTCGCGGAGACTGCCCTTGTCAAAGCTGACTGTGATAATGACCCAGCCATCAAAAGGGAGAACATCCCCATTCACGGCATGGACTTCAAGCTCCTCTTTGTCATCAAACTTAGGGGCCTCATAGGTATCCGGTAAGTATATTCCCTTCCTTATATTCATGAAAGCTAGAATATACTCGAAGCTACTCTCTTCATCATCAACCTGAAACGTGGATGCATCCTTCCCCGACACAGGACCAATCCCCTTGGCCAATTGGAAAAGTTCATCAGCTGTCAGCGTGAGCAGGCTCTTCTTGATCGTCCACACCAAGCTCTTCCTCTCCCGATCTGCCATGATGTCTTCTCCTCTTCCCCGTGAGTCGACGTGTTTAGGTACCTCGTCCACCGTCTATCCTGGCTTTCTTCTGCAGATTTCAGCTTCTCATTCGTCACCGTTGTTCAATTGTGGCAAAACCAGAGTTGGAACATCACAGCTGCGTACTGCATGGTCTCACCGTTATCACTTGCATAGAGCTGTGGTCGAGTCTTTACCAAACTGCATGAGCAGAAGAGGCACCAACATTCGGAAATACTTCAGCTGCTAATGTTTGGTTTTCCTCGTCGCCTGCGCAACTGTTGCCGTTCCCCATACGGGCCACCAAAAATCTGTAACGGGTACCGCAGCAGCAGCACCACGTCAGCAGATAAAATTCCTGAAATACAGGATACTGATCATGAGACAGGGCAACAGCGTGTCGAGTGCTCAGAATTCTCTGCAGTTATTTTATTTCACATTTCACATTAAACATTTTTCATTCTTCAGAATGTTGTTTATATTCAATTCAGACTTCAATGTCTTGTAACATTCTGTAAATATTTATACAGCCCACATCTTTCATCAATTATTTTGTCTGCTTTGTTTAACATTTTGTTCAACATTTTTACACACTATTCCTGGTATTTTTTACCCTTTGTACTTATTTTAAATAAATTAACATTTCAACATCTTCATATAATTATAACTTTATCTCAAATAACTTTATAGACATTTACACAAACATATTAATGTTTTACCCTCGTCACTTTCACCTAACATGGCAAATTCACGAGGCAACTTATCTAACCCAAAACTCCCGTATACTAAGTATACATACACGTGAACAACTAACGGACAGAAAATTGCAGCAAAAGAAATACATCAATGTAATATTAACATGAATATCAAATCAGATATCAAATAAAGGAATGTTTGCACAGACATGTTGCACATTTACCCGTGAAGAAACACAATATTTTTAGAACTCGGCTGTAACAGTGATAAAACTCTGTCTCACATAACCAACTACCTGGCCAGCATAGTTAGTTAATGCCTCTCTTTTGTTTCATCATGTTTTTTTGTGATGTTTGCACATTACCAAGCTGAAATACAGGATAATAATCATGAGACAGGGCAACAATGTGTCGAGTGCTCAGAATTCTCTGCAGTTATGATTAAGTCCACGAAGAAGACACAGAGAATCACTACACGAATTGGCTAATCGGGAGGACCGGGAGAATTCCCGGTGGGCCAGTCCTATTTCTGGTTTTTAAGCTAGTTAGGAGCCGTGCAAAACAATGATGTCTCTAAACCACCGTTTATGTTTATGTATCAAACTTTTTCTTGTACTGCTGCATCTCAGTGGGATAGACTAAAGTTGTCCCCTCTGGAGGGTTACATTGTCAGGACAGCTAGTGAAATGCCACAAGGAAGTGATGTTAATTGATCCTTCAGGCATTTATTAATGTTTTAGGGTTGGTCATGTTTCCTTATGCAGAGGAAAAAATGATGAAGTCATCATTAGAAATTAATATTGTGCCTTGCAAAATACAGTGCAATACTTGTTTTATTCTTTATTTTTGTTTAAGGACTGGATATCTGTGAACAATTTTGCACAGGAGATTATTGGAGATTATTGGATATTTATAAAAATATTTGAAGTTATAAAGCAGCTGTTTCCTTGGAAAAGACATGATAGTGTCATTAGAAAGTTTAATACATTTTATTTTAATCTTTATTTTATACATATAGCTTAATATATATTTGTATTTATTATATATATATATAATTTATTTATTTTTTTTTTTCAAGGTTTGGATGAAATACAGAAAATTAATTCTGAAACTGCTAAATATTACATTGTGTTAACTGTTAAAATAAATCTTCACTGTGAAGCAACACTTGGGCTGCTGTATTTGCACTGAATTGGAAATGACATTATTTTAATATAGTCAGTCGTGAACTAAAGTGGGCCGGTCTAAGGCTTGGAACTCCAGGGCTGAAAAGGAGTCCCACTCCCCTGATGTGAATTGTACCGTTTTTACAAGTAAATAAAACACATCAATATGTAATTTACAGTCAAAAACTGAAAACTGATATTCCCTGCGTGACGGAACATTTGGGCTTTATGTTATGTTATCGTCTGTTGTTTAATGAATGTTTATTGCATTATTTAAGATTCGTGTGTTACCATGATGGTGTTTTGTGTTTGTGCACCTTCTATATACTAGTTTATACTTCTGCTTGTGGCAAAGCTGTTTGTGATGAGCTTTGACATGCATGACATGGTTTACATTTGTTATGGTAAAAGTGTACCTTTTTATAGTGTAAACCTTTTTAACTATTTTTATGGACGCCGAATGGATTTTCTGCAGATATTTGACCTTTTTTTTTTAGCTGCTGTCTTGACGCAATTGTTTATTTCATGCTGATTGAGCACTGAACAGAGGCAATGCGGGAGCACATGTGAACCATCACGCCAATAAAGAGCACCAAAACTGTATTTATCTTTTGAAATTCCTAATAAATGATTTAAATTTGAATGCTGAGACTTTTTATTTGTTTCATTATCCCAAGTGACCTGCTCTGTCATGTCCGTCAGCTTGTTGTCTGCGATGTATTTCACCCCATATGAAGATGAACCTATGATGCTCTGCCACTGTACTGTACACACAGTAGCCTATATTACTGCATTTAGTTGCGCTGTTGGTCTTGTTGCCAGGCCAAATCTTTTGTATGATGTAATAGGCTTTTTTCTCCCCCATTTAGCGGAAGCTTTATAAAAATACCCAGGTTAGGTTGTGATTCCAACTAGTTCCAATTAGTCTGCGAAATATCATTTTACTCCATCTAAAACTCATAATAGAATGAGCTCTGGACTCGTGCCAGTATAGGTTTTCCTTTAATGACTTGAGGAAGTGGCTTTTGAATAGACTTACAATGTACTTTGGGATTGCTTACGGTATTACAGACTTCTATGAGGCCCTTTGAACTGAAAATAAAGAAGTGTTTCCTCACTATTCAGACAAATTACATTTGATCTTGGCTGTTTCCTTTCTTTTCAAATCCCTTTTAAGTTGTCTGTTGAGTGAGCGAGGGCAAAAGTGACTTTCTTGACTGAGCTCAAAGGTCAAAAACATATAGGGCTAATAATCCAACAAAGGCCCAGCTGGTGGTTTGACTTTAACTTTCTTAACATATATAGCAACTGAATAGCTTATTTTTAAGTGTTAGTGCTGCCAACATTAAGCGAAATGTCCTCTTTTTATGTCAATAGAACAAAAAGCACCATAATTACTTAAATTACTCATTGACATTGATGTTCACGTTGGGGCAGTTTGGATGTCAATCATACAAATCTATAGCATGGTTTTCAATAGATAACAATTCTCATTTTAGTCTTCATTTGTAAGTCCCTTTGGGTAGAGGCATCTGCTAAATGACTGAATTTAAATGTATTCTGTTCCTAAAGGCGGGCGTACACGGTGGGATTTGTTGAGGTGGTACGAGCTCCCATGCGTTTTCTTTTTTCTTGGTTATCGTCTTTTCTCGTATGGTCGGGGCTCGTATGGTGTGTGAGAAATTACGAGATGAGCAGAGTGCCTTATTTTTAAACATGTCAAAAAACTTGAAGGCATGATGTGTGTGCTGTTGAACGAGCCGATTTGTTGAGCAAACTGGAAATGACCAATCAGAAGCTAAAAAAAGAAAACCACAGAAGAAAGATGAAGAATTTGGACTTCACTTGTACCACTGCGTCCCTAAACAAAGTCCCTCGTGACGTGTGCATGGCCATACGGTCTTCTGACTGTGTACGGCCGCCTTAAGACTCATTGCAGTTGGTTTTTATGTTGCTGTATTACACTTTTTTGAAGACCAGCAAACTGAACTGTACTTCTCTTTTAACATACATTTTTGTGTTCTACATAAAAGTCATGTAGGTTTTAACCTGCATGTTGGAACTACTTACCACATTCATTTCCTGTTTTTCCTTAGAAAAATGTACTTTTTGTGTTCTCGAGGCTAATCAAATCCAGATAAACACCAAGATTTTTTAAAAAGACTCCCCTTATCTGCTTCTCCCAGAGTGTTAAAAGCTGTTGCAACATTTAGTCCGACACATGGTTACAATGTACTATGCACCAACATACACTGTTTAAATGTCTCAGTATATGGTTTTACTCTTTCGTCAAGCGCATTTGAGTCTGAATGTATGAATATGTGTTCCAATTAATTAAAATGGGCTAATTTAGTGTTTAGTCCATACCTAAACCCAGCCCCGGGGGGTCAGAGCAGAGACTGCAGTCTTCCCTGTAGAGAAGCCAAACTTCATTAGACACTGTGTATTTATGTTTCAGTGTTTATTAAATGGTGGTTTGAGTATTTTAGTGATGGTACGCTTGCTCATCACTCTTGTTGCCCAGAACTGGGTAGTTAGTGTCCAAGAACAAGAATGATGGATTTTGATAAGATAGACTTAATTCCACTTGGAACGCCTCCATGCTTGTTTAAACCCAAACTATTCGTCCAAACATTTGTCAATGACCAATGGTGAAAATCAGGTCAGAACAGGAGTAGCTCTTATAGTAGTTAGATGCTTGTGGTATGGCAAAGTATGGAACTTTTTATTTTTTTATTTTTTATGTTACCCACAATTCTTCCTTTTACACCAAGAAGGTCTTCTGGAATCAATTGTCGCCTCAACAGTGTGTCAGCACTCCTGAAAAGTTGTCATCTGACCAAAACCAAGGCTTCTATACTAGTGCAGCAGTTTGTATTCAGTAGAAATTGTCACCCAAGGCAAAATCGCAGCCAGCATAGTAGCTCTGTTTCATAACGGAGTGAGCTGCCTCATGACTGTCCTTTGAATGCAGTTTGGCTTATTCTTCTCTGATTTCTTTGACAGAACCTGAACTAATTCTATTCTTATGAGCTATATGTCTTAGAATGGCAGAAATAAAGTTGTGATCCCCAATCTGTGAAAGCCTGCTGTGGTCTTCGGGCCCTCAGATGACACTCCATCACTCATCCGCATTATTCTGTCATTGACATTACTAAATGGGCCCAGGAATACTTCCAGAAACCACTATTGGTAAACATAATCTGCCATGCCATCTACAGATGACAACTAAAGATCTATCGCGCAAAAAAGAAAGCCATATGTAAACATGGTCCAAAAATGGCATTGTGTCCTGTGGACCAAGGCTCATTTAACATGGACTGTTTCAAAGTGGAAAAGTGTTCTATGGTCTGGTTCGGGCACCTTGCATGTATTGGAAAGCACTATGAACGCTGAAAGGTATATAAAGGTTTTAGTGCAACAAATGCTCCCCTCCAGACAACGTCTATTTCAGGGAAGACCTTGTTTATTTCAGCAGGACAATGCAACACCACATACCGCAGCTATCACAACAGCATGGCTTTGCCGTAGAAGAGTCTGGGTGATGAATTGGCCTGCCTGCAGTCCAGATCTTTCACCTATAGAGAACATTTGATGCATCATTAAACAGAAAAAACGTCAAAGACAAACACAAAATCTTCAGCAGCTGAAAACTTGCATCAGGCAAGAATGGGACCAAATTCCAACACCAAAACTCATAACTTTGATGCCTTCAAAACTTAGTTTTCATTTTATTTCTGGAATTTGGATTGTTAAAAAAAAAGGTTTCAGAATGTCACTGCATGCTTTAGCTAATAAATGCATATTTCTGACCCCAATCTTTTGAGTGGTAGTGCGTTTATGAAATATATCAGTATATTTTCAGTTAACAATTCTCTTCAACAGTTGACTCCATTCTCCATTTTGGATGATGACTGCAATGCATGTTGGGACTTCTTAATTGGAATGGTCCTTGATGATGGATACATGCAACACTATCTCAAAACAAGGCAACTTTTAGGGTGTGTATTTATGCCTAACTTTCGAAACTTTATTTTTATAGCACAGTTTAAATTCTCCAAAAATCTTTCAAATGACTTAATCATACAGGACTTCATGGCATCTTATCTTATGCCAGCTGGGCACAAAAGCGTTGCCTGGAATGGACACTGGTAGTCAGTAAACAGGGTGCCCGGTCCCTGCCTGCTGCTTCTGCAATTTCTACATCTCATGTTTAGGGACAATGAGCCATTGTGTGGCAGTTATTCAATCCTGTGCAGCTTGCGAGCTTTGACAGTGAGTGATCACATAAAATGATGTCACTGCAAATGCTTGTAAGCCAAGTACAAAGGAGCACCTAGATACTGATCTGTGGTCAGATTAATGTGAGGGAACACTGGAGAATTCAGAGGAAGTCTGTAACAAAAGTCACAAACGCGTTGATTTTATAGAATAAGGCAATTTTGTCCCTTTTAAACATACATGGAATGGATGACTGCTGTTCTGCCGTGATTTTACTGAATGGTTTAAATGGCAACAATGGAAAAGAAGACATTTGGACACAGATCCACAGAACTTGGAATGCATGATTTCCAAAAAGTTTTACAAATCCCATGACCCTTGTTTCTTCATTGATTGACTATGAGGCTGATTGTGCTTTCAGCTACAAATAATAGTGTTCGCCCAAAAAGATATTGTGATTTACCCAATGTTGAACTTTTATTGTATGGATAAAAAATGTTTGCTCATATTTCTGTGTTTGGAAAGTTCTTTATTGGCATCTATGGTTCCATAAGGGGCCATAAACATCCATGGAACCTTTGCATTCCACAAACACTTCTTTATAGTAAAAAGGTTAATATAATTAATTAATATAACTTTATATAATTAAAAATGTTCAAAACCATGTTCAAAAATTGTTATTTCAAGACCTCTCCATGAAAGGTTCTTTGTATGTTCTTTGGTGTTTGTGTGAAAACTCCCTTTTGTAACCTTCGTTTTTAAAAGGGAATTCAGAATTCACTTTTTTAAACATAAATGTGTGTTACACATCCATCCTATAATGCCAAAAATCCACCTAATGTTTTTTTGAATTCTTTTTCAAATCAGGCTGTTCTGAGAGTCGTTCTGCACAGGCCCCTCCCACAATAGTTGATTGACAAGACCGTCTTACCTGCCCTGAATGAGCTGTCAGCAATCGACTCCAGTGCAGGGGAAGACAGGAAGGTCTCATATTAAGCGATTGAGGTGTTTTGTTGTCAGATATAATAATGAATATAGCAGTCATCATTTACTCCCAACATCTGAGCCGCCGACGGAGCGAAGGATTAACTTCAGTTTTATTTTTAAGGTAAATAACGCAAATCATTAGTAATCCATCTTCATCAACAGAAGATGTGAGTATTAGGGTTTTTATAAAGCTTTGCAAATCACCATTTAGTTAGCCAGTTTCGATGCTTAAAGGAATAGTTGATCCAAAAATTTAAATTCTGTCATTAATTACTCATCCTCACGTCGTTCCAAACCCGTAAGACCTTCGTTCATCTTCGGAACACAAATGAAGATATTTTTGATGATACAGTATCAGAGAGCTGTCTGTTCCTCCAAAGACAGCAACACAACCAAAATAGTCCTAGATCCAGAAACGTATTTAAAACATCTGTGTGACATCACAGTGGCTCAACTTTAGAATACTTTTTTGTGTCACATGGACTTTTTTTTTTTTTTACCGGTGGTTTTACCATGTTCCTGGATCTGGGATCATTTCAGTTGTATTGCTGTCTATGGAGAGTCAGATGGCTCTCTGGTCAAGATGAACGGAGGTCTTATGGCATTCAATGACCTCTTTAAAATTGTGTCTAAATGCAGAGTTTTCCTTATTTATGTGATCTACCTTCTCAATTCCATCTTCCCCCTCAAAATCAGCATGGAAAATACAAAAATAAATCTGCTGATTCCACGGATCAGATTCCATCTGGTCCTGCAGATCATGTCAAGTTTTATTTGCTCTAAAATTGAATGTTGATGGCTGTTCACCGTGTACTCAATATAAGTCAAAACAGTTGCGGACCTTTAGCAGAACAGAAGACAAACAACAATGACTCTGTGTCTGATTTACATTTAAAGATCTGTTTGTCTATAATTAAAACCCTATTCCTGACAAACCCAATCAGGAGTGTACACTGCTATAATTACACAACAATAATTGCACTCAAGAATGTTGTGTTCTTTTGCATTTCAGCATGCTATTAACATACCGACACGATAGCATTGCTGTTTTATGGTTGACTGGAGTGATTTAGTGGAATATTTGTAAAATCAGGGTTTATCATGAGAGCGGTTTGGGACCTACAGTACTTGGTCATGGCTCATCATAAATCTAAATAGATGAACTGGCTCCAAGTTGCCATTTCTGGGATCTGTCACTTACTGTGTAGGATGTTTATTTAGATACACAGCCATGCAGACAGTAAGATAGGTAATGCTATTAACATTTTAAAATGGAACGAAAACATTTCAATGTAAAAATATACTCAAAAGCAATCCAGAGAATGATTTCTGAAGGATCATGTGCACTGAGGGCCGGAGTAATAATGCTGAAAATCCAGCTTTTTCAAAGGCCAGTAATAGCTTCTTCAGGGGGCTTTTCTTAAAACCCAAGACCATATGGATAAGTTCTAAACGTAGCCTGTGAACACTTTTAAAATATGCAGTGCTGAAATCAAACTGTGTGTAACTCTAGGAAAACCCCCACTTTATGGATTCAAGGTCTTTTAGGATAACTCATCAAATATTTCCCAATATCTGCCACTCAAGGTGAGTTGCTTCTCAAGCTTTCAATGCCTGAGGCCTTAGTCGTATTAACCCAGATCAGGCTGCTTGGGTTTGAGTCAGACGCTATGCCTTTAAGGCTGTAATTTAACAGCAGCTTCCCTTCATGTGGTTAACGCTTCACCAAAGAGCGGTCACTGTTATCAATTAAAGAATCTGAGTCATTAAGACGTCAAGAAGCTGCATTCATGCTTCGACCGTTTTGTGACTTTTTAGGGAAATGGCCTCATCCATCTTCTGGAAAAAGGGGACAGTGTAGGAGAGGTTATCAGATGAGGCAGTGCGGTTGGCTTCTCGCCCATCATTCCAGAGTAAAAAAAATCCAACACCAAGACTTCCTGGAATTTAAGGATCTTGAGGAGTAAGCTCTCTGAATCAGCTGACCAAATCTGATGAAGGTTTGAGAGGTTTTCATGAATTTGGAGGTCATTTTATTAAGTACATGCTAGAGAAAATAGTGCAACAACAAAATATGTGATTTTATTACAGATTATTACAAATAAAATCAGTAGCGCAAAATGGAATAAAAAAAATAAAACAAGTAAACCAAAATAGCGGTTTCATGGGGTGTCTCTCACTTATTTAGGCCTACAAATATATATATTTTTTCTTTGCATAACATTTTATTTAGCATTCTTTGTTAGCTAGAGATGATCACTTTTATTTTATTTCATTACTTTAAAAAGTAAAATTATTGTCTATTTTCGGTCTAAATCTCTGTGCGAAATAGTTTTCAAAATTACGCAAATCGCTGATTATTTAGTCATTTAAGCGTTTGTTGATGGAATGCAAATCATGGCCTAAGTTTTCCTTGTTGTTGTACTCTTGGCAAAAGATAAAACACTTCTTTTGCGTATTCACTTCTCTAGAAAGCCATGACTTCTATCAGAATTTTATGGCTAATTGATTTACAGAAATAAAACAAGAAACCGCACACCTGTTTTTCATCATTTGTTGAAAAATACGTTCAGGAAACAACATGGTTTGGGACAAAGGTTTTCAAAGGGTTCTGAATCCTAGAAACATTTTTCAGATTAAATGGATAAATGCAATAGCAAATTCTTTTGTTGCTCCAGTCATGATTCCATTTAACAAGACGCATGTTTAGACCGGTTACATGCACACATACTGTATATTGGGCAGCACTGAGGTGGGTCTGAATTTGAGGTTTCATTTGTCATCTTGGGTTGTGCCTGAATATGCTCACAGAGAAGGACCACATGGAATATGTAAAAAATTAAGTTTTATTTTGGGTGGTTATGCTTTGTGGTTAAATATCTGGGCGTGAAACCCAAATGCTGCGATTCAAGCCCTAAACAGGCTGATTCACAACTCCAAATAAAGCACTTAATCAGATATATATATATATATATATATTAGCATCTTTATATTTTAAGTTTAATTTTAGATTAATAGTTTTATGACAATTTTAAAAACCCAACCTGTTTCATGAGCATTTGAATGATCGAACATGATAAATAAACTAAATAAAGGTTCTTTGTTAGCATCTATGGAATCATTCCTTCTAGAAAAGTTTTAAATGCTCTTCATTATAAAGTAAAAATGGGTGTTAAGAACTCTTCACTGATAGGTTCTTTGGGGAACCAAAATCGTTCTTCTGTGACATCACATTGCCTTTCGGAACCTATATTTGTAAAAAATACAACTGTTTGTAATAAATTTGTTCAGTGACTTTATGATCCATTTACATGTTAAACATAGAGTACGTAAACTGCAAAAATAGTAACAGTGTGTAGTTGTTTGTGCCCGTTTTAGACACTGCAAACAACAACTTGAAAATTTCAATGGAGTCTTTGTTTAAGTCTGTTAATTTTCTTAGTACCATGCAAATGTTGACCTACAGTATGTTTATGTTAATCAAAATGAGGAATAAAATAAGCAGACGTGACTGCAGTTTTGACGCAGGGGACAGATTCTGACTTATGATCAGAGAGTGATGAGATAAGGCACGCTTCATTGACAGAACAGACGAGTTATGTTTCTCTAATATACCTCTCGCGGCATTATTTCTACTGGAATGGGTCCAGTCGTGACTCATGTTGATGTGAGATGTAACCAAGCTGAAGCTGGCACCTGGATAATGTGCCTGACATTTGAAATGGCTTCAGAATTCGTGGGCCACCAAATTTGAATGAAATTCCACGAAAACAACAACAGCTGACCTCTGTTGTAAATTTCTCTCTGTTTGCTGTACTCGAGATGGCTTGAGATGATAAAGAGATCGGACTGTAATGTTGTCCGTGTGCACAAAACATTACATTGTAGCGATCAAAGCTCGGTTGGCTTATTAACACTGCGGCGATGACAGAATTTCAGAACGCCACCCAGAGTTCTGTGTTAACCTCATTGGAAGCTTTATTTATTTTTCCACTGCTTAGTCACCCTTGAACCTGTTACTCACTTTCAAGTACCATATTTTCCACTCAGGCTACATTTTTGCCAGTGAGGTTTTGTTTTCAGCACTATATTGTTTAGCTGCCAAAAACACCATCCCTATGATTTCATCATAAAGCATGACTGCATTACAGCATTACTATATATTACCGTTCACTTACTTCCATGGTCCTTCTCCACATGTGATTTATTATTGTGGCCGTCTCATATGATTTATACCTCCAAGATCAGCTGATTCATGGGTAAAAGTTCAAGCATGTCAGTTGTTTGAAATCAACATCCTGAATGTTGTTTTTATCCAGAACTTGGAGAAATGTGTTTCTCCTTTTTAGCAGACAAGTGTTCTCCAAAAAATCCTGGCTTTAAACAACTGCTGAGAAACTCACAGATTCCATCTGCTCACTGGCAATGAATTTAAGCGAGGCCTCATACTGACATTACGTAATTATATTTGCGGTTTATCATTATTATTGTTTGCTAAACCATAATTTGCTTTGTATTAAAACCATACAAAAAGTGTGATTTTTTTGTTGTTGATGTTTTTAGTGTATGAGAGTTTACAAAGCTAACTAATGTAGTGTCTCTCAGTCTCTGTCTCAAGGCATAATCCGTAAACCGTTCTCATAAAAGATAATTTTCTTATTATGTTTAATTAGCTGATATCTGCTTTGACACAAATATCCCATAGACTGATATCCATATAGATAGATTGATAGATTTTTTCTGCCCAAACTGTAGGCCAACTTTTTTAAAGCTATAGATAGATGGATGGACAGATAGATGATAGATAGATAGATAGATAGATAGATAGATAGATAGATAGATAGATAGATAGATAGATAGATAGA
>JAUMHQ010000001.1:3498657-3512526 GCA_032361165.1 Enteromius paludinosus | reverse complement strand
TAAGGCAAAAACAGACTGTTTCATTCTAGGGTCAAATTCTAGGGTTGTAAATGGACCTGTAAAACAGTTTCTGGGCACTTTTCCCCTTACCTAAGCTAAAGTTGAAAAAACATTGTTTAACAGGCATAAAGCTGCATCCGTAACTCTTTTTGTTTTCAAAATATAAAAAAAATTATCTACTATCAATCCATTTTCCAAACCGTGTTTTTGGCTCGTCCTAAATCACTACAGTAGGCTACACCTACAATTAAAAATTTTTATTCTGCCGAGTAACCCAGTACCTGCATGATTCGTCATAGACATAAATAGAGTAGCTCCGGTTACAATGTTACAACCGCTAGAGCGCCGAAAGTTACGGTTTTTCTGTCTAGTTGTTTTAGCACGGAAATGGATAGAAGTAATATCCCACAGCTGAAAAAGAGTAAAGAAACCTTTTCCTATACTAAGAAACATTTAGCATGCCTTACTGTGGCCAATAAGCACAAAAAATGTGTTGCATTGCAAAGGTGCTTTATGTGATTTTAAATAACAGTGCATGTCACTTTGTATTTTTGTAGGGGTCTGTGAAGTGATCTGATTACCATTCTAGGGAAGTAATTATGAACCTGTAGTGGTTATTGAGATGAACTTCCTCGACACCGCTGCTGCTCCAGTCAGCACTGAGAATCCATTTGTCAAACAGGACAATATGATATCCTGTTGTATTGTGCACCTTTCAACGGCTTAGAGCGACGACACTGCCACTCCTACTCCCATGAGGACGGCTCCAATCGCCTCATCCCATCCACATCCAGTGTTATTCCGCATCTCCAAAAAGAGCTCTTTGTCCAGATGTCTCACTTTGGCAGTTTAACTGGATAGGGCCTTATTGAGTGCTTGTGGGTGGCAAAGGCTACAATTTCTCTCTCCAAACAATTACCAGGGCCCTCGGTGAATCAGCGCATCCATCGGTTGTCTCAACGCTCTCCCGACGCTTCCAGGAGACAATGGAGGTGGAATGTCACGGACAGCATTTGGTACAAAGTCGGAGCTGGTCTCTGCTTGCAATCAACTCGAAGGCAGAACCACATGCTGCGCTCGAGTGAGGAGACATGCAAGCTCATACTTGGGTTTCATTTATGGGCCAGTTTGCCAGGGGCCACTTCAGCACATGTAGCCTTAAATTGAGATGCAATCACTGTTTTACACATTAGCACGCTGCCATTTTGCTGACGGTCATGCTGAAAGCAAGTGCTGGAGTCCTGCAGTGGCATCTACGGGGTCAGTTTATAGACGAGCGCCAGGGGCCACGACTTCATCTGGCACACTAGGTATTGGTGAAAGACCGTGAATGGGCGGCTGCGAGGGCGGCAGGCAGTTCTTTTGCTGTCAGCAGCAGGTGATTACACGGAAACTTCACATCTCTACTATATTGCGGGGTGATCATGCATCAAAAGCAGAGGTGTTTAGCGCACTACTGTTTTCCAAGTTTCTTTCACAAATCCATTTCTGACCACCCCAGTAATGACCACCTTTAAGAACATATGGCTAATTGGGCGGATAATGCCTGCCGGATTATTCACAAAGCATTCCAAAGTAATGGAAAAAGGTCTTGTGTGAGGTCTTAATTATGGCGGTTATGTTAACTGGTGGAGACTAATTACAAAACAACAAAAACTAGGCCTATAAAAATGTTACATGAACTGTGCAATTGTTTAGAATCAAAAATACTTTTTATTTATCAAGTCTGCATTAAATTGAAGCACTATTATAACAACTATTTGAAGTGCTTCCAGATTTATTTACAGTAATACACTGTTTTTGCCTCGTGAAAGATCAGCTATTTAAATAACGGAGATGTCTTGAAGTGCTAGTGTGTTTTAATAGTTTTGAGTTGTTGAGCAGATTGCAATCAAGCCATATCTTCCTCTCACGTGGCACCGACCTCCTCGTGGGACCGATCCTCTGACAGTCTTCAGCAGGCTCGGTCGTGCTCATCGGGGACCGCTGTGAATGAATGACCTGGAAATGGACGTTTCATATGACCACTCTTCGGAAGTAGAGCTGTGAGGAGTCCTATTATGTGCTCAACAGCTCCCACGTCCACACACACACACACACACACACACACACGCAGACAGACAGACAGGAAAGAGAAAGATGAAGGCAAAAAGACAGAGAAGGACAGTGAGAGAAAGGGGCAGGGGCAAATTGGAGGGAGGGAGGAACGTACCCCACCCTGTTTGCTCCACACTAGGGATTCCGGTGCCCTGGTGACATCGTGTCTCTTCAAGCGAGCAGACTGCATTGTTATCACTGACTGGCCCGAACCTTTCTCTTTCCTCTCGGCCTGTTTCCCCCCCCCCCCTTGCTTCTTTTTCACTCACTGCCCTTTTTTGTTTTGTTTTTACAAACAACAAAAGGGACGCCAGAGTTTCATCAAGGCAGGAGACATCCTTCCTCTGGCGGTTAAAAAGAGCAGGCTCCCCGCCTCCCCACACCCCACCGTATGAATGGGCAGATCACACAAATTGGGCGGCTCCCACCGGATAACTTTACCTGGTCTTTCCTCTCCCGCACCACCGCAACCCCCTCCCTCCCTCCACAATCCCATCATTCATGAAAAGTTGGGAAAAGATCTTTTGAACATCCGGGCCGATGCCTATATGAGCTTTAGCTGTGATAGCGTAGAGATTGATATCACAGAGATGAGCTCATCGGATGAAACACCCCTTGCTTGATATTCTTTTTTTTTTGTGGTATAGAATGGGTTAGTAATTCTGAGAGGAAAATATTAAGCAGCACAGCAGTTTACAACACCGATAGAAACAGAAATGTTTCTTGAGCACCAAATCAGCATAATATGATTTCGGAAGTATCATGTGACACTGAAGAGTAATGATGTGGACAATTCAGAAACATTTTGAGTCGAATAGGAAACTTTTGTGTATTAGGTAATATATTAACATTTTGCTGTGTTGCTTCTCATGTAACTTCATCTTGTTTTAAGGATGAAGTATTATGGGGTTGTGAACGGAAATCCAGGAAGAAATCGTGAAGCAGGTTGTTTTCCTACATCAGAAGAAAGAGAATTTGCGCTGACTGAAAACACAGCTGTATACTCTTTCTTCACGAGTGGAGTGTGTGGCCGAGCAAATCATAAATTGTATAGTGTTCAGTTTTGGCTTGTCAGCTCTATTCATCATAACATAAAAGTCCTGAAAGAGCTCCGTTCTTTTGTTAACCCCGGTTCAGCTTAGTGTAGGTCACTTGTGCCTCTGTTACCAATCACTCAGCCCACACAAAGGGAAATTCAAAATATTGAGTGTGTATTGTGAGAACTCTGTCTGTGCCAAGCCAGTACGTCACAGTCTCGACGGTCCTGTTCCAACTGACCTAACTTTCTTTCTGCTCCCAACACGGACGGCGTTCTAACCTGATCAGGAACGCTTGGCAATTTGATTAGCAATATGCCATTAGCATTTGTGCAGAATGTATATTATTAAATATCGTAGTCAACCTTTTCTTCAGTTTACTACCCATTTTTTCCACTGAGTTTGTTACTAAGTGTAACATTGCTGGCATGAAACAAATGAGGACAATGGTGTAGCACACCATAGCAACTGCGGTTTTATTTACAATGACCAATGACCCAAAAACATAAACCATGAACTTAATCCTTGAAGTAAAACAAAACATTAACATGAACTATGAGCTTGACTAGGCAATAAACAATGACCTGGCACCTGGAACAATGAACAACTGTGAACTGCTGCAGTTCTGAGAACAATAAACAAGATAACAAGAGCAATGAACAGAGCCAGGGACCAGGCCAGCAGGGCTCTAGAGTGCGACCAATTTGGTCGCATATGCAACTTAATTTCTCAATGGTGCGACTAAAAAATATCTGTGGTCGCACAAGCCGACGGAATTTGTCGCACTGCGTAACATCCAGTATAGACAGCAGAATAGGTGCTATTGTATTTTGTTGCGTCCCACCGCGCTGCTAGCATCTGGTGTAGATACGGTGAGAGAGAGGAGATTAGTCTATGATGAGAGAAGATGAAAAGAACGATTGACAACTTATTCGATAAGAATGTTAAGGTAAGGCCTGATTCGTCCGAGAATCATTTAAGCACAGAAGTGTCATATTACTTTCTGACATGGCAAGAGTCCAATTTAGCTGTGAGTTCTTTCTTCAAACCTTCATTAACTGACAGCAGCTTTAAAATTTGAGCGGAGAGCGGAGCATTTTAATCGCGAGGCGCGCGGAACACAAAACTGACGGGGGAGTGGCAGACAAAACTTTCAGGCAGCTTATTTCTCCTTTACTGTAAGTTACCGAAAGCACACACGATAACACGCACTACACAGTAGGTGCACGTTTGTGCTCTCCCAGTCCTGTTCCGCTCACACAGCGCCTGTGTTCTGAGAATGCGGTTGACACACCCGTAAATAACCAAACTGCGTGTAAACGCACCAGTACTAAGGACTCAAAAACAGGACCGACAACTGTATTCTGGTGCTGTGTGAAAGCAGACTTTAGTTTTTGCAGTCTGGCGCGACAGCTGTCTTGTTCAGTGTAAACACTGCACCTAACTTTTGTGCTGGTGCACCTGAGAAAAATAGTTAGGCGCACAAGTGCAGCCAGTGCAAAAATTTAGTCTAGAGCCCTGGCCAGGGTTGATGGAACAAGAAGCCAACATTGAGCCAACAGAACATGGAAACAGGATGGAGGCCAGGAAGCAAGGAGCCTAAAGAGTTAAAGGATGGCTTTATGGTCATGGCAGGACAGGCATGGATCATGGAGCACAGGAAGCTTGTAGACCTTCTTTGCATGTGACACGGCAAGCAGACAGCTCAGCAGGGGATATAGCAGATGTTGCCTTCTCAGGAGAACTGTATCTGGGATCACCTACTGTAGTCTCAGCCTCAGACATCACACTCACAGACGATTGGCTAAATGTCTGATATATATGGCACACTTATCTGGAAACACTTGAAAACTCTCGAAGCCCTCATCGGATTGGTTGAATTTTACAGGACTTCCGGGGGGGCTGGGGGTCATCCATCGCTGGGGCATTAGAATCATCCTAAACCAAAATCCGCCCCCTGACGTGTACTATAACCTCACCCCCCCACCCCCCAAAACAATGTTAAAGGGATCTGGCCATGAGCAGCTGAGTCCAATTCCCACAAGTAAGAATCTGCTCAGCAACAGGGCACAGGCAATATACAGCACTTGGCTAGAGTGAACCATCACTCCCAGGCATTAGGTAATTCAGTAAGTCATTTAAGCCATTACAAAAAATGCCTTTCAGTGCCACATCCTTAATTCCCACCTGATAGCACAATCCACAAAACTCTTCCATGTAATCCTCAATCGGACGATTACCCTGGCATAGAAGCAGCTGGGTTCATGGTAGGTCGTGTAATGTTGCTGCCATGAAGCACACAAAATGCGATAGTGTAGCAACCAAAGTGCTGTTTTATTTACGTTTCTAAGACCCCATAACATAAACATGAACTCTCAACTTAATCCTAGACATAAAACAAATCATTAACATGAGCTATGAGTTTATTGACTAGACAAACAATGTCCTGGAAAAATTAACAGCTTAAAGGGGACATAAACACGCACAATTTTATGCCAGTCTCATGTTAATCTTGAATACCTATAGTATAGTATTGCATCCCTCATAATCTCCCTAAACAGTCTTTAGTTTTTTAAGATTTAGAAAAGACAGCAATAGCTGTACCTCTTCTCTCCGAAAACAGTCAAGCTCCTTGAGAAGTGCCGTGGGCGGAGCTAAAGAGTCATGTGCACGTGAAGCTTTTGCATGACAATCGTCTGCAATCTGACGTTGACATAAGTAAAACAGAAACAAAAACATTATTGACTTAAATCTTATGTCATTTGTTTATAAATCATTCATCACAAAAATGCAGTGCTCAGGGAGCAGTGCCTTGCTCAAAGGTCTCACCTCAGTCGTGGAATTGAAGGTGGAGAGAGCGCTGGTTATTCACAAACCCCACCCACAATCCCTGCTGGACCTGGGACTCGAACCCACAACCTTTGGGTTACAAGTCCAACTCCCTATCCACACCGCACCAACAGACACTGACTGGGAAAAAAATGGATGATCCTATATTCACAATCCAAATTTTACTCTTATTAATGCATTTGTGTGTCATTATTCTCATGAAAAGACTGTGAATTAAACAAAAGGGGCTGTTGGTGAAGCCGTGGCTGTTGTAATTTAAATGGAAACAAACTCTAACCAACTCCAACCAACATCTGACAGGAGTACCACCACTATAATAGAGAACTGGATTGCTCATGACGTCATGACACCATATTGGTATTCCTCACTGTTCCCATACATTCCATTGAATTAATAGGAAATCGTATGAATTCAATGAGAAAACATCACCTAACATGTCAGCGTTTTCAATTACAAAGTATCCCTGTATATTCTTTTAGTGCAAACACCCTATGCATGAAAACAGTTATTTTTAAAGTGGGGAATTTCCCCTGCTTATTAAAAAAAAAGGTTCACGAAGATTAGATGAACATGATATACAGACGGACATGACCTCAAAATCAAACTACAAAGTGCTCACTCTTAAATCTGAAGAAAGATTTATGCCTTGTATTTATTGTTTATATTATTTTGTTATAGTTTGTTAGTTTATAATTTGATATTTGATAATTTGATTACAATATAATGTTATAGTTTTGCTTTTATTTGTGCAGTAGGTGAACTTTCAACAATGATTTCCTTAAAAGTATTGAAGCAGGTCATCATTTAAATGTTTGTTAAATTCATTATTAATTTAGGCCTAGCATATTTTGCATGTAGACTGTAACGTTCTTAGAGAGTCTGAAATAGATATTGCTCTATCGGTACATTAAAAAGATTATACACATCACAATTTATTCAGAGAAATAACTGACTAATTACATACAGTATGAACATGAAGTTTTATTTCAAGATGATGCATGATAAGCTTTTCATTTCAGTAGGCCTACAACATAGAGCAGCAGAGGCTATTGTATTATTAACTGCATATTCAAACAAGCAGACACACCCACCTAAACGACTGGAATATATCCTGCCCAAAAAGACCAGAAACTTTGCCAATAACATCTGAAGTAAAAATTACTTTACATGCACATAACATAAAAATTAATCCCATGTCATTGAATCGCTTCAAATCAAGTGAAGACTCGGTTGGAGTCTGTTGGCGCTCGTCTGTGCGGTGTGAATTGGCTTTTAGGGTCTTAATGAAAAGTCTGTAATATAGTTTGGTTCAAATTTCTCTGTGGTACTGTAAAAAAACACCAATTTTCCCCTGTCAAAAGCAGCTCTTTTCAAAACACTCTGTTCGGTGTACTTCCCCTTTAAATCTTCACTAGCTCTGCTGACCCCGCCTCTCTTTTCAGAGGCGCTCTCGAGGATGTTTATTTAGCCGTATTCGTAGACATTACATTTATACTGAAACTTGTTAATTAGCACATTATTAGGAAAGGCTATTTGCAAAGATCATCAAAAGACATTATACTCACTGCTTCTGAAAGTGAGGCTGGATCATTAATGGTTCGCGCCAACATAAACGCATTTAGGTAGATCAAGGGCCAAAGGGAAATTAAAGGGAAATTAACGTCTTCAGTCACTCAGGTGTCGGGGGTAAATAACTACTGCTATGTACATTATTACACCTCAATCTCTTAGGAGTCTTGCTTGTCTCTGCGTCTCGGTCTGATGACGGCTCACTCAGGGCGGGTCTGAGGTTCAGACACCAGTTCAGTCTGTGTGACACGCTGCTGTCAATCAACAATAGTGGGAGGGGCCTCCGACCTTGTGACATCACACAGTCAGACGGTTTGATTTGAGAGAGGAGAAAACATTTAAGGAGATTACAAAAGACCACTGGGAGGATTTTTATAATTATAGGGTGGTTGTGTACACAAACCGCCAAGACACATTTTACTTAAAATAACTTGTAATAGTGCATCTGGCATTATATGACATTATATGAATGTAATTTGGACATACACTGTACTACTTTTATCATGTTACCTACCAGTCGCTTCACTGCCTTCACAAATCCTTTCCTGTGACCTCATTGGATAGTATTGTATCCATTGTATACTTCCTAATCTCGTCGTAAGAGGTCATGCGTTTACTTTTTATACTCTTTATTATAAATACTGTGAATTCGGATATGCTTATCTTGTCATACGCTGTTTTCGCCTACTATATAGTACTATAAAGATGCAGAGCTGGATCTTTTCACGGATCATTACCCGTGCGACTGGCTTTGTTCCTCGAATTTTCTCTGACTCCTGGTGTTGAGAAGACCTCTTTCTGTCTGCCCTTTAACCTGTCCTAACCCTGTTTAATTGTCTACTCCGCCCCTCTGGAGACTGATGTTACAAGTCCAACCACCTCCGTCTGCAGGAGACCAGAGGCTCCAATGCTTTGTCACCTTCCTAGCACTATACAGCAGCTCTGGAAATCGAATGACTTGTTTATTGCCATCAGCCAAGACATAGAATTGGGTCCCACCGTGGGAGGAATGATGTATTCTTTGGCAAGTAAATCGATCCTTTTCTATCAAAAAACCAAAGTCTGCACTGTCATGAGAAATTAACGGTAGTGATCCCCTGAGAGACTTTTTCTATGGGGATATGGCAAAACACTTGTTTCTATATAACTAATGGTGCCTCACTATGTTAAGTATCCATGGAAATTGGAACAACAGTGTTAAAAATAAACTGCACACTAAGGACATTTCAGGGGTAGTGTCTGGAGGAGAGGTGGCAGTGTGTGTGCGTGTGCGCTTATATAAGGAAGAGCTTAAAACGTGTGCCATAAGCACTTCTTGGAAATTAGCATGTAGTTTATCTTGGATAAAATGTATGTTTAGAAATGTCATAATGTAATGCACACTAAAAATTATAATGATAAAATAACAAAATCTTAAAGTAAAAAATGCATTTAAAAATTGAGTACCATTTAAAAAAAATTATTTTTCATAAAAATGGTAAATAATGCACATAATTGCCTAAATAAATTATAATAATAATAAGTACTCTTTTTTGGCAAATTAGAACAATTTACAGTTTGATGCCACTACTAAAATTGTATTTGATGAAAACCTCATGCAAAACATTTTTCACACATGCTCATCAGAAACTCATTAATCCAGACAGAAAAATGAAAGCCAGACAGTCAGTTACTGTAACAAAATAGCATCAACATTTATTTACTGCCTTTTTTGTGGCCAAGCATGAAAACCTTTTGCTTATAGAACATATGTGGCCTTTAATCATAACAAAGCATCATTTAATTAGAGTTAAAGACAAAGTCGGGGGAAAATAAGAGAAAAACAAGATCAACAATAAAAAGTAAACTTCTCTTTCTTTTGCATTGTGCATGGAAATAAAAAGCTCTTGCTTTAGGAGACACGCATTTAATGAACAAAACATCCCCTAATGGCACTTGTGAAGGATTTGTGTACATTTCCATCCTGTTCAGCAGTGCAGCGCATTGACTGGCACTTTTAATATGCTTTCCAGAACTCTGTGGGTGGCTCTGAAAGCAGCGCATTTCAAATCTCTGGTGTTTTAATGTTTCATCTTCGCTAACACACTCAAGGTCACATAGAAAGATCCTTTCAAAGCCAATTGTCTTCATCTGTTCCGAGACAAAAAAAAAGAGACAAGAATACATGTCGTGAATGTAACATCAAATGGCTGTGGCTCATCCAGGCCACACACTGTTCAGATTTCAAACTACTAGTGGAAAGAAGCTGAAGCCTGCTCACCTCTCTCAGATTTTCTCCGTCGAGGGTTCTTGCCATTCCTCTTGAGCGTTTTCGGGTCGATGGAGGGTTTAGGTGATGACAGTGCTCGTAACTGACCTTTCACCTTTACTCTCATGCCAATTCCACCTCCTCTTTCATGTTGAGGAATCTTACCCTATCTGTTTATGTAGACAGGGAGGAGGCATTACTTCTACTAGATCCTTCTGCTTTTCCTTAGTATATCCCGGGGCTACTGTTGGACCCTGGGATAACAACTCCTCTGTGTGTTAGGTCATTGTTGACCCGTAGACTGTTGTTTTGATCCTTACAGAACTATTTTTTTGTGTTTGCATGGGAAATGACGAGGTGTCCGATCTATAAAAAGCTCCTCGAACAAAATAAAAAAGGCAGGCAGAGAAAGAGATAACAAAAAAGGGAAACGACAATGCGTTCCCCTCTCACATCTTTTCTTTGCCTCTGTCCCTTGTGGTAACAGGACACCCGGACCATTGGTGTGCTGTGTTTATCTAAATGTCTCTAAGGGACAGTTAAGTGTGGTTCCTTAATGGGATTCTTTTCACTGGTCACAGAAAAAGTGCACCTCTCCCATGTGATCCATTCTCTGTCCTGACATATAGAGCTAAACCGAGGCAGAAACAGACAGCCATGACATGTTAGACTGTATTCCCACCCTTATTGACACCATCACTCTTAAAAACCCTCTGGAAGTGTTGGATGTCATGTCCAAATGTTTCTTTTTTTCTGAAACTACAGGCAACTTTTTTTTTTTTGTTATATGAAGGTCACATAAAAACTCTTTATCATGCCTTATAAAATACATAACATGCCATGTCTTTATTAACGCAGGCAGTGCATAATTTGCTATAAAACTGAGTCAATAATTGTGATCCTTATTTAGAGGAACTAGTAGATCCTATCAGGCACTATGCCCCTTATCAGGCTGGATTTAATGCTGTAACCTTATCTCTAGCTTCGGGGCAAAGTAGATAGCATTTCTTCTATAGTTGGGTCTTGCGTTTGGCAAGTGTCCGTGTGCCGTGATGATGGTTCGAGGAGTGATGGACGTGCTTGAAATAGAAGGTCACTAAATGGCAGCTGAGGTTCACGGAGGGCTAATGGCAGCCAGATGTAAGGCAAGGGTCAAAGGTTATTTCCCATCTCTCTTCCTCTGTCAGTATGAATGCAGTGCATTGACACCCAAATCCAAAGAAGCTTAATTTCTGTTCTGATGAGCTAAGCTGGCTATTGTGTTGTGGCATATCGTGTGACTAATTTCGAAAGGAAGACAAGCAAACTGCAATCAAAATCCTGACTCAGATGTCAGCACGGATGGTCCGAATTAATGTGTAAAATGTAAAACAAAGATAACTGAAGTAATATTAGCTGACATGCATATGACAATAATGCAATAAAAAAATAAAAATCCAAAACTGCAAAGACGAGATGCAGAAAATCGCTAAATAAAAGCAGAGGAATAATAACACTTGAAATGTGGTGAAGGACTACAACATTGCCGTAGTATAAAGTTGTGCGTGACAGGGCTACAGATCTCCACAGATGTTTCCTGCCGGTTCCAAAAGCTTTATTTTGACAAATAGTCTTTAGAGAGTTGCATTGGTCTTGTGGAATAGATCATTCTGGAGATTTCAACAATTTCAGCACTGGAATCTATGGCGGAAGCATTGGCAGCCCCTTGAGGCTGATGTTGGTAAACCCCTGAACTCCATCATGTGGTCATGTCTGTCATCACAGGCTTTGATAAAAACAAGCACTACACATTTTGAGTAGATGAACTAGACAAACTGATTTCAAAGTGGAAGGAAGGTCGTGGAAAAAGGCTACAATTAGTGCTGGAGACTAATATAAACAAAGCCATATTATTGCAGTACTCTTTAATAATAATTAGCTACGACGTTAATTATGTTAGATATTTATTCATAAAAGAATGCAAACTGGCTCCCGATCAACGGGTCAGTGTTTCCTCAGCTGGTAGATAATGCAACTACACCATCCTCTCCTCATATTTTCCATGTCATTATTTTCATTGTAGTATATGTTTTAGCCGTATTTTTAATGGATTTTAAAAATATATGAATTGGACATTTTCCTTGCCTTGATTTCCTAGTGGCTCAGAAATGGACACATATGTGCAGAACTGTGTGTCAAACAGCATACAGCCTTTCATCCTTGGCTAGCCGAGCTACTGCCGTTGAGATGAATAGAAATACTAATGGTTGGGTTTCTCCAGGTACTGGAGCTCCTCGCCCCCTGTTTCTCCCAGAAGGGATCTGTTTGGGTTTGAGGTCACATTTTGAGAGTTAAAAAGCAAAGAACCTTGAAATACACAAGCTGTAGTTGATTTGTATAGTGTTTGGCTGTGAGACCAGTAGGTCTCTTCTTTTACATGATTTACCAATACATCTGCCATCAGCATGTGGTCTTCATTTGGCTGTACTGTTTGAGGAAGATAAACTGCTACAAGACGAACTGGAGCGGGTTCTGGAGTGTGTCAGGAGATATGTGCTTGGTTGATTTTTTTTTTACATTGCGTGATTATAATTCTAGCTCCAGTGTTGGACGAGTAGTGGAAAAGTACTCAGTGTCCAAATTCCTCAAAAAAGGAAGCATATTAATATGATTGAAGACTTTAAAATCAGTTACAGATTGTAACAAAACCGGTCAGTTACAGATTGTAAAAAACTCAATCGGGGCCATAACAGCACCTGTTTTGCGGTCGCGCATTGGTTATTGTTAAAGCACTGATGTAATTATATAGACGTCGTCATCCTGATTTAAATCCTAAATATCAAACATATTTGATATGATTGGGGCGGTCCCGATTTGTGCGCAGACAGATCGGGAGATGCAGGGCTCCATCGGTGGACGCCTCACAATACCAGATAATCTGGGCCGAACATCGGGATCGAGGTACATGACGAGATTTTTGCTCCGAATATCGGGAGAGAAAAATTGGGGCTAAATCGGGCTTAAAATGTACTACCACTAAATGTAGTGCGAGCCAGGCTTTACACATCGTATTGTAGGCTATTCGCAAAGAGACGGGCGATCAAATCAATCATAAAGCTAAATCTGCCATCTTGCCCGGCAAACAAATCAGAGAAGATTAACTTTAGTGGCGTAAAATACCTTCTGATGTTCATTCATGTTCATTTCATGGATATGTGACCCTGGAACACAAAAAGTCGCTGATTTTTGTACCGATTATAATTATATATTTGAAAATTATTTTCTTTTACACCAAAAATCACTCAGATATTAAAGATCCTCAAAGATATTTTGTACATTTTCTAGTGTAAATTCATCAAAACTTAATTTTTTATCAGTAATATGCATTGCTAAGAACTTCATTTGGGCAAATTCAATTGATTTATTAATATTATTTTTAATCATATTTTTATCTCAGCCAAATCTTATCTTATCCTATCCTAACAAACAAAACAAAATTGGAAAACGTATTTATTGAACGCTTTATGACTCTTTTTAAGGGTCACATTTCACAAGACGATCGATTCATGTGCCGATTGAATTGAGGCAATACAGTGATTTGTCATGACACATTAAAGATCATCAAAACAGTAGTCTCAGACGTCACGCCCATGGAACGTTGGCTAAACGTCTGATGCATTTGGTACACTTAACTGGAAACACTTCAGCAGTGTCGAAGTCATCAAATGATTGGTTGAATTTTGCCAGATTTCCGGGGGACGCGAGTGTCGCATTTATTTTTGGTCCACCAGGAAACAAAAACGTGTTTTTGCGGGGAAAAAAACTGCTGTGTTTACATGAGTGACAATAAGCATTTATTAACATCAGTTAAACGTTGGATTCTCAAAAGTATGTGATCCAATTTTACTAGTTGTGCGTCCCCCCTATCTATTATGGAAGAAGAAGTGCAGTATCTAACTGAGAAGGGGATATCAGCCGCGTTTGTGGGCAAACATGAAACAACAGACGCTGGCATCGCAGCTGGCCGATTCAGTATTGTGTTCGGTTCTCCAGAATTGCTCGTGGGTGTTAAAAAGTGGAGAGATATGC
>JAUMHQ010000001.1:3407002-3424438 GCA_032361165.1 Enteromius paludinosus | reverse complement strand
CCCCGAGTTTTCTCCCTGTTCAGCACGCCAAACAAGCTTCGCTTATGATCATGCATCAAAGCTCGAACTCGTGAAATTGTAATTTAACATTTTTTACATTTTTTACATATAAAATATATATTTAAAAACAATATCACTTAATAATATGTTTTTATATATTGTAAAATGTACAAATCAGAATAAATATTGTGTTACACTGAATAACAATGTACTGTAACATTGTTTCAACCACATTTTGACATTTTATTCTCCAAAGACTTATTTGAAATTTTAAAAAGTAGACACATATTTAATGTGCTTTCTATGGCCATATAATCACTTTTGTAAATGTTTCTTTTTATGTATTTGTGTGCATATTTAAACATTTAAATAACTTTCATTAATCAATAAATATTCATTATTGACATTATTTCATCAATAATATAAAACGCTTGCCACTAAAAGGGATTTACATTTACAGATTTATGTCCACAAGAAACAGTCACCTGGATTTAAGCAAAGGTCAGATGAGGCATGATTGTCCTTGAATACCTGGCTCTGTTGAAAAATGCATCTCTTTATGAAAATTGCACTCAATTGTACCAAGGTTATAGCTGAACGCTCTCGGAACTCAAAACTGCACTTCAAAACAACATTTTTTTTTAAATTGCTTACAACGGGACTTGAATTTCTTGTATAGGAGTTTCAGAGATTCAGATCAAAGCTGGAAGACAGTAAAGCGGAGCAATAAATGGACTTGGTTCATGCGAGGAAAATGCAAGCGAGAGCAAATTTCTGTGCAAATCATTATTGAGCTGAATGCAAAGATCTTGCACTAGAAAGCGTTTTTGAACGATTTACACAATTGTTCTGCATGTTTCATGAACGAGGCCTCATGATGTTATTCAGACTTTAAGAAACAGAACAGACTTGTTCTAGCACAAAAGCAGGGGCTGAAAATCATCTGAAAAGATCAATTTGCATAATTAAAAGAACTGACTCAAAATTGCTGATGAACGGTATTCAACTAAACTTTTTTTAATTTACTACTAATTACGTTTGAAGTAATCATAGTAATGCATATTATTAAAAAAAGACTATCTATAATGCTGTGCAGCAGAGTCGAATGAATAAACAAATAATTGAATTGTCGCAGGCGAACTGAGTCAGTAATTGAATTTGACTTCCCAGACAGGATAGTTTTGGAGAGCTGCTTATTAATTATTGCTCCTACCTGCTGAATTGTAAAGCCGTGTGTGCAAAACAACCAGACAGAAGCAACTGGTTTCAACAGCTCTGACTTGCATGCATTCTTAAACGATTAAGAAAATACAAGACATTTGTATTTATGTTCACACCTTTTAATGTCTGGAGATCGTTGCTTCATCTGAATATTAAACCAAGATTCAACACACAGTCTTAAAGGGTAACCATGGTTGTGATGATCATACAGAATGGCTGATACAGCCATTGATAAGTAAAACTCAGAACAGTTTACTGGTTTGTACTTAATATACGTCAATAAAATACTCAAAACTGGGTTGTGTGATGTAAACATTGTCCTGCATCACTTATACGATCAATTCACATATGTATGCACCTACAAAGCATATTTGAAATATATATATTTATATATATATACACACACACACACACACACATGTATGAATACATTTACAATACACCAAAAGTAGTTCGTCGCTCAGATTAGCCGGTTAACAAAACACGCGGGCCGAATTTAAAAAGGGGTTTTGAAGACATCATTCATCATCATCATTTAGGTGGAAAATAAACAGTTTAAACTGGGCAACTTGCATTTACAATGGCCTGACACTTCGACGCACGTATTAGAAGTGGGAGACAAAGTTTACATCTACAAAATTAAAATATACAAAAGTATATTTTCAGGCTTCTGACGTTTTAGACATCTCGTCCAATAGAGCACTGCAGGGATGTATTTTTGTAGGCGGACCTGGAATTCGGCATCACCTATGTTTACTCACCGAAAACCCAACTGTTTTTAGATTACCGTAGAAAATAAACGCGTCGTTGATCAGGAAAATCTTCACAAATGAACCCAACTCACCAGAGGTAACAAAAGCACGACGACCGTTACACTTCAATAAGTCGTAAGTCTTTATTTAAAAACGTTTTCCCTGAAAGTTGCCATTTGAAAAAAATCACAAAGCTGCTAAAGTAGAAGCGTTTATCTGCTCAGCGTGATGACGTATTATGTCCCTGACAACCTCTACAGACCTATTTTGCACTTAGCAACTGCCATTTTCAAGACACGTAAACAAGGGTTTTTTACGTTTTTTTATGCTTTTTGAATAAAAGGTGAGTTTGCGTTTAACCAGGCATTAAATAAAAAGCCATGGACTTAATGCTAACTCATTTCCAGGATTTGGCCTACAAAAATACGTATTCTCTGCAGCACTGTATTGAGCAGGAACATGCAGAGGAAGTGCACCGTAATCGTACCGGGACTGACAGAAAGCCATGTCCCTTTCTGTAAGGTGTCCGTCTTCCTAGAGTCCTGTGAGTAAAGCTGGCATTAAAAGTCTCTTGTTGGCGGTGTTGTTGGTGTTAAAGTCTCTTCAGATTGTGCTCTTCCTGACAGGAACCCCGTTTGAGACTCATGTCATCCAGAGCTATTTCGCCTTTACGCCCTCTCCGCCGCTCGCCCTTCACAACCACCTGTAATCACATAAATCACAAAACACAGTTGCTGGTTTCCAGCTGACCCGCTCTCAAATGCTAATGTGAGTGCTGACACTTACGCTTTCCAGCCCATTGCCCCAAATGGTGATCTGCGTCGACCTCCAGCCGTTTCCGCCCGTTCGACCCCAGACGGCGGGACTGTGCTGCCGTCCCTTTTGGACGAACACCTGCAGCATGCCTACGTGGTGCCCTGCCATGTTGTGTCTGAAGGCCAGGCACAGGTTCCCCTCATTCCAGGGCGTGGTCAGGGGGAGGATCAGCTGAGCGCCACGCCCACCTCGCTTCTCTCCGCCCTCTGAGATCGTCAGGTACCGCCCACCTTTTAATAGCGTGATATGGTTGATATATGAAACCAATACCTCCGCAAAATTTGGGATTCAGAAATGCATGATTTTTGAAAAAAAAATCTTTTATATAAAACAGTTATATAAATACCTTGAAGATAATTAAACAGTGTATTTGAAATTTGAATACCAAATATTTTCAGAACTTGACCTTTTCATATTCATTAAATGAAACGTGAAACATGAAAGATTGCATGGCACCGGCATCGCTTTTTAATTAATTATTCTTTTTAGCATTTGAGGCTTTTTCATTCGTCATTGACCCAAAGACATTTTATGAAAAAATTAATAAATAACATGGTCTGTACCTGAAGGATCTGCTGTTGTCTCCCAGTGAAGGTCTCCCTCTCGGCGCTGGATCCATGCACAGAGACCGTGGTCAAAAGAGCAGCTAAGATGGCCAGCCTCTGTGAAAAATCACTTAATGGATCAAAACTACAGCAGACAGGAATGAAATATAATTTTTGAAATTATTTTAAGCTACGAAAAAAAATGCTTTATTGTGAATTTGGGATTAAAAATATACTGTATTAATCATTTAGTCAATTATGAACATTCACAATTACTGTGGGATATTTTTTATGCAGTGGGAACAGATTGCACACCATTTAGAATTTAATTAAATAAATAAGGTAGCAAACAATTGTAGAACTGTAATTTTTAGGAGAAATCAAAATTGTATCAAATTGGTTGTAAATAATGCAATTTTTTTGTGTAAATGACTTCAAATGTGAGTTACAAACATATAGGGTATTTCCAGAAACATTATAAATAAATAAATAAATGGGACTTCTGTAAATTGTATTGAATTTTTAGTACATTAAATACATTTTTACTTTGGAATAATTTCATACATTTTATGGAATAAGGAGTATTCTTAACACTTTAGAATAACCTAACAGATCCATTTTGATTTAAAAAATGCTAACTAATGTAAAGGTTAACTAAGTTTATTGTAAAGTGTTTACAACATTTTCTAATATACCTTAATACTTTTGTACTGTACATAATTTACGCAAAAATGTGTGAGAGAATGCAAAGTTTCTCAGGGGAATGCAAAAACTCTTCTTCCTTCCACCCCAAATTTCTTCCTCCACCATGTCCCTTAAGGGGCTCCGTACTAGTACTATGGTACATATTTGAGACGTTCCAGTGACATCTTTTGTACTGGCATTTTTGTAAAAGTCTGTTAGTTTGTCGTCAGAATGAAAGTAATTCACAGTTTTACAGTCTTAAAAATAAAGGTTCTTTATGGTTCCACAAAAAAACCTTTAGCATCCAGTTAAAATTGTCCTTTTACTAAATGTCCACTGAAAATGTACACTTTTTTTTAAAGTGTAAATGAAATCAGTACAAATAGCCAAAAATCATGTTCATACTGTATATAATTTAGTTTTTTTAATTAAATTGTTTCCAATCAGTGGCCTGACAGATATCTGTGTCTTATAAGTCGCCCTCCACACTGCTAGATAAAAATAAAGCATGTGGCTGGTGGCGAGTGTTGATTTCACACCCTGTTTGCAAACAATCAAAATACTGGTTAAGGCTCTAAGCTGCTATTCCAAGCGTTACGGGATCGATTCAAGATGCCCATTAACCGAGATCCTCTATTATCATCATGGCCCTGAGTAACACACTGAACAGATTGCTCCAGGGGAACTGCCCTTGCAAGTGAAACTGCTAAATGAAAAGTAACTCAAAACTGTGCTATTCCTGAATTTCCCACAGGGTTCTACGAAGCGTGCAGGCCAATGAAAGCTGTTCACCTCACACCACGAGCCAATTCATCTGGAGTCACATCGTAAGTCAAAATTAATAACTACGAGATGCCTGTGAGGTAATGGCAAATATACACAGTATAGTACGGTATTTCTGTTTCTAATATATCTACAGACTCCAGCCAACATCGAGCGCTTCGCAGTTTCAACCAAAATAAAAGCAGCCGTTTCTTACCTGGGTCATCCTTCAGCTCCTCTTCTGTGTTGCCCAGTTCAATGTTTAAATCGATATCAAGCACATTGTTCTGGCTAGGGTTTCGTGGTACTAGAAGGGAGAAAAGAAAAGAAACAGTTAGACTATGGTGAGCAAATGATTAATCTTTATGTCTGTCACTGTCTTGTTTCTAGCCAAAATCCTAAATCAAGAAGTTTAAAGATACCCATGTTAAAATGAATTGACTTTTTGCTTAGAACAAGCAAAATAATCTTATTTCAGACAGAAAACAAGGTTATTTTGTTTATCCCATTAGCAGATTATTATTTTTTTGCCTCGAAAATCCTTCTTGGTTTGAACATTTCTAGATATTTTGGCTGGAAACAAGACATTAGTAAAGACTGCATTAGTAAGACACTACAGTATATTGTGAATATAGCAATGGCTAAAGCCTCTTGTACCTTAGTTGAAACAAATATATGTATATGTATCCCCTCAATTCTTTAACCTATAACCAAAATCCAGACTTAACAGAGTATTACTGGTGACAAGTTAGAGTGTGTACGTCAAATATATGGCAGGATAACAGCTGGATGGAAGTCAAGTGTGTGATTAGTTTATTGATTTCAATTATCCCTCAAGTCTTTGCTTGTGAAAGCACTATGTGCAGCCCATCCTCGAACCTAATAAGAACATATAATAAACCAACTTCACCTCAGGGTAATTTCTGAACACTGCAGGTGTTCACGTTAGGGCTGTTCAACATTGACATGCTTGTTATTGCTTCTAATTGATCAAGCAGACATAATTATACTTCATCCCTAGCAGTCTATTTGCTTTATTTCCCCCAGATTTATTTTCGGAGGCATCATTATTTATTAGGCCTATTTGAGCCCTCAAAGGCAGTGCAGGGTAACTGATTTATGATTTATGGCAGACTGCTAATGTAATCTCTCTAGGTGTGTCTTCTGTTTTCATTAGGTGCTGTCATCGGGAAAGGAGGCTTTGGGGTGCAATTTGCTTCCCTGAAAAATCTGCCTTGTGGGAAACCCAGGAGATGGCCAGAAAAGGCTTATGAACATGAAGGAAACAACATAGTCCTTCGAGCCTAGAAATGGTTTTCCAAAGGCCTTCATGGCTCGGTACCAAATGATGCACTCAGCGGTTCTCCTCTGAATTCACGCGCTGGTTACAAAACAGCGCACTGTTGCGTAGACTAGTGCGAGCTCAGCAAAGAGTGCACTGAGGCGGCACTGGGGAGCATGTTTCAGAATCATAAATGATATAGCACACCCTATGCAAGCGAAAATCTTTGAAACAAGACTTAGTATCTTAAACTCCCATAGCAACTGTCTCCTAACTCCAATTGTCCTGGACATGGAAATATGACTGAAATCTCTAGACATCAAATGTTGGTCAAGTGTTCATCTCAATATCTTAGAAAACTGGTAAACGTATGATTCTCGTGAAGCAACCACATCTGCCTTTTTTTGTCCAAAAAATGCATAATAGGTAGTTGAAATGACACGACTGCATCAATAAATGCCATTTTATATCAGTTTTGCATTTGTTAACACTATCAGGGAGGTTTAGGGTTGGATTTGGTGTCGGGCTTATTTGCAACATTATAGAGCATTAACTTTTAGCGACAGTCCATGGATATTTCAATGGCTCCATTGGAGCACCATGGCTTTTTGGACATGGCAACAGTAACTAAGAATGGCGGGTCTTTGCGAAGGCTCAATTCAGGCTCCAAAAACTTTCAGGCTAATGCAGGGGTCTTGCTCTTGGAGGTCCACTGTCCTTCAGAGCTATTGCTCCAAACCTGAATCAAGGGAGTCAAGGTCTTCAGACTCATTAATATCTTCCAGGCAGGTATGTTGGGACAAGTTAACTTTTAAGAACAAGGACCGGAACTGCACACCTCTGGTTCAGCTTCAGTCCTGAACCAGCATATCAAGTTGTTTCGGATTACTAGAAACTTTGAGGAAAGTGTGTCAAGGCAGTTCAGAGCAAAACTCTTCAGGAGGACACTGGTGCAGCAGGAGTGGGACTGGACACCCCTGCACAGTACGGTCCAGTCACATATTTGACGAATTTTCACAAGCAAAGTGCAATCATTTCAATAGCAATCCAAGTGATTGGGAATTTCACGCAAGACTAAATAATTTCAAGTGTTCAAGTTTCCTACTTTGATTCGTCGCTTGCTTTAAAACTCACTTCTGTGTGAGACGACCAAATTTCGTTATTATGACCGCACTTTAAGGCAGATTAATTGTGATAAACTGAACAATATTGAAGCAGATTTACTTACTGTGAACATCCCCTCTTTGTTTCTGGGTAATGTTTTTAATGCTGTTATCAACTGGTGTCACAAACGGGATGATAGGTCTGCGTGTCGGGATCAAGGGAACCACCGCTGTAACCACCGGGGCTTTTGTGGTCGGCTGCTGCCGGGGCGGAAGCTTAGGTTTGGCTGTCACCACCACAGGGGGTTTACGTGTCGGGATAAGAGGCCTACGGGTGGTGGTTGTTGGGACTCTCGCTGGAGGGGTGATTTTTTTGGGTGGAGGAGGTTTAGTGGTTGTTGTTGTTCTTATAGGTGAGATTCGTTTAGCCGTCACAGGTGGTCTGATTGTTGTGGTCCTCTTCTGGTCTGAGCCTGGAATTTTATTGCCCCCTTTATTGTTATTGCTGCTCGGCGTGGTCTTTCCAGGTCGTGGCGGGTCAATTACCACCTTTGGGATAGCTAAAAGGAGAACAAAGGGGATTCTTAGTTTAATTGGAAGTAAAGTCAAGCTAAACCAGTCTTTTTCTTCATTGCACAGGTTTACAGTAAGTCTAGCAAAGCTGGCATTCAGATGGTTTAAGTGGTCGTCAAGTTGGTTTCCAAGCCTGACCAAATAAATAATGGTCAAAATGTACTTATTTTTATAGTGAAATTTTTTAAATATAGTTATATATTTAATATAATATTGTTTAATTTATTTAAAAATAAATTTTAAATAATTATTATATAAAAATATATCATATTGATTTACTATATATATATGTGTGTGTGTGTTTAAATATTGTTTATTGTATGTGTATAATTATATTAATGTATTTAAAAAAATGAATATACAATGTAACATTTTTCTTAAATATATACATGCGTGTGTGTATAAACATAGTAAATACACACAGTACATACAAAAATAAATTACATTGTAGATGCGATTCATACAATAATATAATAATACAATAATAATAAAACTAGATTAATCAGTTGAAAAATGTCAAAAATCAGGTCTGGTTTAAGCTGTGTTTTGTGTTACTGTTACTCCAGCTTTTTAATTCATCATAATTATGTCAAATAAAAATTCTAATCAAAAGAAAAAGAGCATTAATGTTGACTTTATGAAGTTAGGCTACAATAGAAATTTCACCATTCATTAAAGTTAGAAATAAAAAGGATGGTTCCAGCTCGTTTGTACAAGTAGTGCACAAAAGCCATCCATCACATTCGACATGAATACCAGAAGCGTACACCTTCGTGCTTGCGTCGTCTTTAACACTAAAGGAATGAATGTGACAATGCTTTCTCAGGTTTCACAGGAGCTTTGATATGTAATTCCCAAAAAAAGCAGTAATTCAACCCTTTCAGCGCTTCTGAGTTACACCTGACAGAAACTGTCTAGACCAGATGCTGAAGAGGGATGTTGCCTCACTGGTTCAACACTGAGCAAATCATGTCTCAGACTCAAAACAACTGTATTTTTGTCCACTTAACAAATAACAACAAGATCGAAAAGACTACAGCAGTCCGTGTATAACACCACACAGATAAAGCCTCTGACAGTGGTGTGTAAAAGCAGTGGAGTGATGTCACCTGATGCTCATGGTGAGCCTCTCTTTGTTCACAAAGATTAAAAACATGGCAGCGATCAACCTCATCTCAGTCCTGACTAAAGCCACGGCAGACAAAAGCATTCCAGACAGAATGAGGATTGGCGAGACAAAGAACAACAAAGTCCTTCAGCCACACACTATTTAGACTTCAAATTAATCACCAGTTTTTCTTACACCACATTCACCTAAACATGCATATCTTATATTCAGTAAATTATGTAAGTAAAAGTACACTAACGTACTGCATATGGTTTAAGTTTAACACACACACACACATTTAAAAATGCAGTTCATTTGAACTTTCCATTGATCAAAGAATCCAATCACGCTTTCTACAAAAATATTCAGCAGCACAACTGTACTGATAATAATATGACATGGATATTAAAGGGAAATTCAGCATTGCCGTCAAAAGTTATTTTAAAAATATTTCACAATATTACTGTTTGTAATGTATTTTTTTACACTGTCTCACGACCAATTTCTAAGTATTCGTATGAGGTGCCACATTTGTGCTAATTCCTACAAATTTGTACGACTTCACCCATTTCATAGAAACCCCAGGAACGGGAAGGTTTAGGGGCGGGGTTAGGTGTAGGTCATTCTTACAAATTCATACTCGTAAAATACATACGATTTAGCAAAAATTACAAGTGAGGTTGTACGAAATTAGCCACCTCACAAAATATTTACAAACTGCCGTGAGGCTGGGCTGGTATTTTTTTTATTGAATATTGCATAAGTGACAAGAAAAAAACTAATCATACGAACTTCAAACCATTAAACAGTATTGCACATTTTTTCATATATAATTTCTTATTGTAATCTGGACGAATATGCATTGTAACCACTGACGGACTGTCCAGGGGTGCGTTTCCCAAAGGCATAGCTAGCCTACTATGGTCGCAAGTTCCATCGTTACCAGCATAGTTCAACGATTCGGTGTTTCCCGAAAGCATAGTTCAAACAACATTCGCAGTCAACGTCACAAACGTACGTGGTTTGAACTACAGCACTGGACCTGTGGTTAGAAGCATAGTTTCTTGTTAGTAAGATATATAGGCTTTAATAAATATGCTCTTGGCCACAAGAAGCAAACTTACCTGCATTACTATCTTTATCGTCCATTCTATCTAAATATTAAAAAGCGATTTAATTATGTATTTTTGCACGTCCATTCTAAACGCTGTTTTTGAATAGTGCGCATGCGCGATAAAGTCTAAGGGAACCCGCGATGATTCAAAGATCAAATAAAGCAAAATGACAGTGAACAAAAACAATAAGTTAGTCAATATGTGTCATGGAGATCTCGAATCAGTTTAATAGCAGAAGGTATATCTTCACGACATCCGTGTAACGTCATTAACAATGGCCCTATGTTGCTGAACTAACTTGGTTCAAACGACGGAGATGCGACAGTGTTCGGGAAACAGTCGTGTGTAGCTAGTTCGTTTCCATCGTATGCATCGTACTAAGGTGGTTTATCAGCGAGCTACATCGTTGTTCGGGAAACGCACCCCAGCTCAGTTCACTCCAAAGATTTCCTGAATATTTGAGTTGGAACGCCGTCACTCAGTAAACATTGTCCTTCATGTCTTCGTTCTGTTACCATTGTGCTATGGGACATTGTCACGCTGAAAGCATAACAGTCTACCTATGTTCAGCTTCCTGGCTGTGGCTTTTTATCAAGATTTTGCACCATCCATCTTCTTTTCTTTAGTGACAAGTGCACCAAATCAAGGAAAGGGGAGAACGTTTCTACAAAAAGGACACATTTACCACAGTGCTGTAACACCGCAGTTTTAGTAATGTTCAAAAGAGTATTGTAACTAAAAGATATCAACATACTTTTCCAGTTAATTAATCATAGTAAATTAAGACAAATGTTTGTCTATTACAAGCTGTCTGAAATGTTTAAATATATAAATAATCAAAAACCATTTGCATGAAGTTCCTGGATAATGCCAGGATCTAAATTATGGTTTATTATTGAGTTTTCACACAGGGGATTTTTATCATTTCATAAATCAGAAAATACTGTCAACAGCCCAGAACCTTTAGAATATAGACAGGAATAAAACTGAAAAGTTTGCTGAAGTAAGATTAACTTTTTTTCATCCAAGATTTCCTATGTGGAGATTTCTTGCTCAGAGCAGGAGAAAAAAACATTTTGAGACATTGCATTTAGTTATGGGCAACACATGCAAACGTGTAATAAACACTTGAGCCTGAAAGCAGTCACAACATTAAGGAGCCAGTAGTTTGCCACTAGATCAAAAACTTTGTAAAAATGTCACGACTTTGTTGCCACCTTCCCATAGAAGTAAGATCAGTCTTTGGCACAGAAATGGCCTGTAGCTCCTTCAAAGTCCATCAATCTTCTGGCAGCGTCTGTGATCAGCCTTTTGCTTGTTTATCTGCTTTCGAGGGACGACCGTATGCCTTCCACCTCTTAATGATAACCTTGCCTCAGCTCTTGTGCTTGAAAGCCTTTATACTAATGACGCCTGACTTAAGCCTTTCCAAACCGTTATCTCGAAGTGCTTTTGAAAGCACCGTTCCAGCTTATTTTACTTCATACAGCTGCTTTTAATCCAAATTAATCAAAATCACCGTAACTTAGAACAGATGGGCACCAATTAAATTGTTGCCTGAGCTGTAACGTGATTAGTTTATGCATGGAGTGTGTTTATTTATCCAAATTAGATGTTTTTATTGTTGTGATTTTAATTTTATTCTCAGTTTGAATTTCTGGATCTACTGTAGCACTGCATGTTGTGCAAGACATTTAATTTTTCCTCAAAGAATCATTCAACAATCAGTCCTTAAAAGAAACCACTATAAGGAGCCTTTTGTGGAATGGATCCTATTGTTGTATGCTGCGTGCCAATAAAACATTCTTTTTGTTATGATGCAGTTGCAGTACTTGCACACTCACGTTTGCAGTCGTAGCCCACTCCTCTGTAGTCATCCTTACACTTGCACTTGTACGAACCAGGTGTGTTATAGCAGGTGGCGTAAGGACTGCACTGGTGCTGGTTTGAAGAGCATTCATTTACATCTACAATAAATACATAAACAAAAAATTGGCTCTGTTCAAAAACCTAATGCGCTACAATCCCAAAAGCAAAAGATGGAGATTTTATAATGCACTTAAGCTCACCTCATTTATCAAAAATACAACAAAAGGTAATATTGTGAGCTACCAGTGGAATGGTATGGCAAAATACAAAATGGTTTTACAAAATAGTATTTTGCAATAAAATGTTGACAGTTTGAACACTTAAGAGATAAAAAAGAAGCTTTTTGTGATTAGTGCATGCCAGGTGTGTTTTTGCTCAGACACTAAAACCTCATCAGTTAATATTGTTATCCAGCACTACTGTTGTAGTACTGTACTCTCACAGTGCGTGCATGAAACTGACCCGAAGTGCTGCTTACTGTAAGCTTACTTCATTATTTTTTCCCTCTGTTTATATTTACAGAAAGCTGTCAAAACTGTGATGCATGACTACTTAGCATAGTGCTAATTGGTTAAGAAAATCTATTTTGCACAAGATATAACAATAACGCACCATTTCTGAACAAACATTTTTGGTCACGCTTTATTTTAAGGTCCGGTTCTCGCTATTAACAAACCATTAACAACCACTTTTGTCTCAATAAACTTCTAATTTGCTGCTTATTAGTAGTTTAGGCATCGGGTTTGATTATGGATGTAGAATATGTTCATGCAGAATATGTGCTTTATATGCATGTGCAAGTAACGAAGGATACATGCAATAATTTCTCACAACTAGCCAAAGCAAGGCTGCCAATGCATTTTGTCGACTTTTTGAAAGCAAACATACGAGACCAAAAAAAAAGCGACCTTCTTACCTATTTATAAAACAGAAAAATGTGAAATGTTTTATTTTTTTTTTCAAAACAATTGGCACTGCATTATTTAAAAGCCAAACTTGGCACAGAACATCTGCTGTTGGCAGGGATGTGAGGAAGTTCTAAACAAAAGCAAAGCTATCAGTATTTCAGAATCTTGCCTATACTCATTTACATTATTTGAAAGGTTTTTGGCTTTCAGTGACAAACAACCACATGCTCTGTATTTACTCAGAAGGGCTCACCAGTGCATTGATACTTCCCGTTGACGTACTGCAGGTCGAAGCCATCATGGCACTTGCAGATATAACTCCCGAAAGTGTTGATGCACTTACGGAAACGTGGACAAACCGCTTGACCCGTGGCACATTCATCCACATCTGCAAAACAAACACACCGCTCCATGACTCTTTCACAAGCTTTTAAACTTAAAGTCTGGTTCTTGGAGGTTTTTCAGTTAAAATACACAATCTGTCAGTGTATATGTTGCGTAATGCTGTCAGGATTAATTTTTGGAGATGCTGACTGGCTCTCTGCGTATTACTCTTTATATATATATATATATAGTTTAATATTTTCTGTTGGCATGCAGTATGCTGCATTTACGGTTTAGCTAAATTGCGATATGCATCAAGCAGCGTGCAGCAAACTCGACACTTTTGTGTGCATGTACAGACATCCGTCTAACACAAGCTGCCCTCCTCGGAGCAATAAAAGTCCTCTGCTGAAACACCTGAAGAGTTGAACACCTGTGCTGTGAAACATTAAGATGGTCAGTCTCTGATTGATGGTCCTCTTTTAAAAAACGCTCCCCTCCTCATAGCCTCCAGAAAAAGGCAGAGAGGTGGGGAAAATGTAAAGAGCAGAGCCAAATGTGCGTGTAGAAGTGCCACGGGTTAACTGACTCGATTTGTGGTGTACTGTTTGTGATTTAGTGAACTGTGGTTAAGATGTGAATACGGGCTTATGTAAGATGTGGTCTCTGAGACTATGGTATGCCGTTAATGCAGTCATTAACGAATGCCACAATGAAATTTCCAAGCACTTAACGCATAATTACCGGATCTAAAGACAGAAGCTGAGCTCTGTTGTCAAAGACTGTTGCGATCTTTAAGGTTTGGGAGCAGGAACGCAGCCGGGAATGAAAGCGACTGTTTTGTGTGATAGGAACGTAATAGCAAAATTGTGTCATCTTGTCTGACAGCCACAAGAACAAAAAACAGTCTAGATCATGTCACATATTCAAAAGATGACAAGAGCACAAAGAGATTGCACTCTCTATTCTTTTGACTTAAAGGGGTCATATTGTTTCTTCAATGTTTTTTTTTTCTTCCGGACATCTATATCTATTTACGGTTATGCATATTAACAGATTCTTTCATGCAAGCCAATTTCTGTATGTATAGGCCTATACATTTGATCAGTACTTTATGTTCATTTGCTGGAAATGGCATTTCTAGCATCGTATATATATATATATATATATATACATAATAACATTAAAAGCATTAAAAATAATAGCAAATAATGATAGCAAATAAAAAAATAGCATCATTAAAAGCATTAAAAAAAATGTGTGCTTTCAAACAATTAATCGCAATTAATTGCATCAAAAATAAAAGGTTTTGTTTGCATTATATATGTATATGTGTACTGTGTGTAAGAAATATATTTAATATATAAACATAGCATATTTGCATGCAATTGTATTCATATATACATACGTATATATGACAAAAACTTGCGATTAATTATTTCACAGCACTAAAATTGATATACAAACATATATATAAATCTACCATTAAAACATTCAATAGATACAATAAAAAATATACATAACAAAATATCTACATTTTATTAAATGTAACAATTATGTAACATTTTATAGTACTATATATACTTATGCAAACTTTATCATATTTATTGATACTTTTTTCTTAATGAATGGCATTGCAATGTTAACATCTGGAGAACTGAAACATTTTTAAACGATTAAATACTAACAAATAAAGAGTTGAAAGAGTCATGTTCATTTATAAATAATGAATAATATATATGAAATGTATATACATTTATTTGTAAAAAAAATTATATTTATACAGTTAAATGACACTTTATTGACAGCTAATTTATTGGCGGTTTTTAATTAAAGATTTGATCTTTTACCAACAAAATGTTATTTCTAAAGCTCAAGGACACTTTGATTCCCGTTTAATAAAGCAGCGATCATCTGCTGCAGAAATGCATTACCCATGAACACATACCCACACAGGTCCTGGCGTCTGGAGCCAGCTGCAGGCCTGGAGAAGGGCACTGGCAGCGAACTTCTCCCTTCATTACTTCACAGCCGTACTGGCAGTTGGCCATGCTGCATGTCCGGGCATCTGACAGAAACACATTCAGCACTTGTTATATACGCTCACATATGTCTGACACTTTCAGCACTTACTGTAAGTACAAGAGACATACTTGAAAAGCAAAATGCAGCTATAGATGTTCCGTAAGCAGCCAAGCAAATGAACTTAGGCAAAAGATGAATCACCATTAAATGGGGTGCAAGGCCACAGGTCAGAGAAGGGAACACACTATTCCACATTTAGCTCCGTGGCCTTGAAGGAAATGGGCGGTGAAGCAGATAACCTTGTGTTATTAGACTGTGCAGTGATCTATTAGCCCTGCGGAGAAACACCACTCCACATTCTCTGCTGGTGTCGAGGGGCTCGTCACACTACAAGCCGCTTTTCATGAGACAGCGAGGTAAAAAACACTCCAGAGAGGAGGAGACGGCTAATGCAGGTGGAAAAACAAAAATTAAACTCAATTATTCCCTAAGGTCTTGAAAGAAGCAAAATGAGAAGGGAACGGAAGGATGCGTTACAAAATCTCTGTATTCTTGTTTACTAGATCAAGTAACAGATCCATATACTGGGCCAGGAGGAAATATTCCAAATAAAAACAATATTAAATTATAATTAAAATGGCATTATAAATTACATTTTGAATAATTGTTTCTTAAATTAAATGTTTTTAATTCATGTTGGACATTTATTTTAAGTAACATTTATTCAGAACCAAATTTTATTTGAGATATTTCATCCTGGTCCAGTATATTGATTTATTTATATTTTATAGCCTCAGCAACTTTGTTTATTTAAACAAACAATAATAATAATAACAAATATTATTATTAATTTGATATGATAAAATATTCTAAATCTGTATTTTTATTAATAATTATTTTTAATGCCAGGTAAATAACATGCTTTATTTATTTTTTACTATTATTATTATTATTATTATTATTATTATTAATAATTCTTTATCATTATTTTTCATTATTCATACCATGTTTTATTGTTGTTGCTGTTAATTATATATATATATATATATATATATATTATGATGGTGAGGATGATAATAATACAAAAAGAATGATAATCGATATTTTAGAACATATGATCAAATGTATTTTTATTAATACTTATTTTTAATGCCAGGTAAATAACATGCTTTATTTTTTTATTTACTATTATTATTTCAATTATTATTATTATTATTATTATTATTATTAATTTGATATGATAAAAATATTCTAAATGAGTTCTTTATCATTATTTTTCATTATTCATACCATGTTTTATTGTTGTTGTTGTTCATTTTTTTTATGATGATGATGATGATGATGATACAAAAAGAATAATAATAAATATTATAGAACATTTGATCATTTTCTAAATGTATTTTTATTAATAATTATTTAAATATTATTTATTTAGTATTATTATTATTTTTTATTAATTGATATGACAAAATAAATTAATGTTTTATTATGTACTTTTATACATTTTTCATTGTTAATACCATGTTTTATTATTGTTGTTATAGTTAATAAAATAATAGTTACAATAATAATTTATATGATAGAATATATTGATATTTTTGTATATTTAAGAATTTTTTCAAAACAATAGTATGAATAATAAGAAAAATAACACTGCTTTTTTAAAAATACGTTACATTTAGGAGTTAGTTTAGAAGAACCATATTTGGCACTTATGGTGTTGAGTGCTGGAGACAATTTCAAATAGTTATTATTAAAATTTTTTCATCTAATGACATGAAGTTCTGAATAGTTTGAGCGAGACATGTAGACCCATTCAGACTCTTTATCAGTGCAGCACCCAACCTTTCGAAACTATGCAATAATCTGCGATCGCAGAGCTGACAGTCACCGTACCACCCACGTCACACTTTGATTAAGTCTGTGATTCAGTGGTGTTTGCTGAAGTGTGAGCTGTGGGGAGGTGAGAAAATATTTATCACAGAGTGGAATCTCCAGGCCTCTGGAAGCACACTGAGCACCGGGCAAGCACGGGCACGGGCCATTTGCTGTAGTGAGAATCGCTCAAGGCCAGCAATAAGATTTAGCCTTTACTGGCAGGGTTGAAGTTCACAGCTTTCTCATATTTTTTTGTGAGTCATCTGAAAACTCTCTGCAGGGCTGAGGGACGCCCTGAGCTCGAAGGGTGATTTGTGTATGGCAGAAGAGACTTAAAAACACACATTGGAAGAAAAACAGGGTTCGAATTACAGGGGAGCTAAGGGGAGCTCGACTCCCCTGAAAAGGACCTGGGCTCCCCTGAAAGCCTACTTTGAGACATTTAGGGGGAGCTCTAAAACTCTTTCCATT
>JAUMHQ010000001.1:3323839-3337678 GCA_032361165.1 Enteromius paludinosus | reverse complement strand
AACGCTAATCAAAGAACCGGCTTTATTGACGAGATGCGCATAATATATCGTACGATACATATCGTGCAGCCCTAGTTTGTTTAGAAATTCTCAATGGTAGGTGTAAAAATGGTACCCTGTCAAAATTAGCTCCGTTTTCAGCAAGCTGTTTTTTAGTCCATGTCGCTTGAAACTCTAATGAGCTCCGCTGACCCCGCCCCTCTCTTCCGTGAAGTGACGAGCAGCGAAACTGGCTAACTAGCATGTTATTAGGAAAGGCGATTTGCAAAGATTCGTTAATAAAACAAAAAATAAAAAAAACATGAAGACGAAGATGTAGATGAAGCTGGATCACACGTGATTTGCGCAAACATTTAGATGGATCGGGGATCGGTGCATTCCCTTAAAAACAAATTAACGTAATCCTGTACATCCATCAACAAAACACCTCAATTGCTTAATCTTGTCTTCCCCTGCACTGGAGTTGACACAATGGCAGACTGATGACAGCTCTCTCAGGTCGGGTCTATGGTAAGACAGCCTTGTCAATCAGCTACCGTGGGAGGAGCCTCTGTAGAACTATGTCATTCTGACAAGAATCTCAGAAAAGCCCTAGATTTTTTTTTATCATTATACTGTAGGATGGATGTGTAACACTTCCAACACATATTTATATTCAAACAACTTGTAAAGTGAATGCTGCATCTGACGAACCCTTTTCCAGACTAAACAAGTAGTCAGCTTAAGAAGAAGTCATTAAGATATGTTTATGGTAAAGCCATTTTTTTGGGAACACCCACTACTTCCCCAGGAAATAATCTGTTCTTAACACCCAATCCAACACCGCTATGATATGTCTTCATGCGTACCTTTAGTATGTGGGTTCATGTCAGACAAAGACGTCGCCAAAATATCCACATGCCTAGTCTGGAGAGAATGTAAATACAGCCTCTGAAACCAAACACCACCCTTACACCACCTTCTAACAACATGTCAGAGATTACATTGTTCCACGGCAATGTGCACAATAGTTGTTCTGTTTGTCTAACACATCTCCGCCATACCAAAGAGTTTCAAATTCACACTTGAGTTGGGAGGGTGTTGTAAAAACAGACGTACTGACCCTCCTATAAAGACGTATCTGTCAGATGTAATGAGACACCTACAAAAGGTGGAGGAGTAAATGCATCAGATGCGTTAATACTTCCGTTTCATTCCATAAACTCCATCATGAGGACTCTCACTTACCTTGGTGCAAAGTTTTGTTCAAAAACCAGAGAAACTAAAATTGAGGCATCTATCTTGCCTTTAACATCATGTTATCATTTAACAGAGAACTTCAAGTGAAGCACTGGCTCCCTGAACTGACGTTGATGGATGTTTGAACTCCAGGAAATAGCTGTCACACCTGAAGACAGCAAATACACTCGGCACATTCCAAGAATGACCTATATCCATCTTTTTGCACCTGCATTGTGGTGTAGACAAAAAAAAAAAAGGTGAGCAACTCACTGACTGCGACGCAGCTGAAAATATCTAAGATAAATTCAAGCACTAATAAAACTAAAAAAGGCCCTGAAAAAGATTATAGCAGTCATCGCTTGCTTTGCAAAGAAGATTTTTGTCTGGAAAGAAGGAAAAGTGGAAGATTCTGACATTCTGTCAATTCAACAACATTGCTTGGTAAGCAAGGAGGCTGGCACTGGCTTTTCGTCATGCTTTTAAACATAATTAGGCCTGTATCACACCACTCAAGAAATGTCAGCAGCTAAAGGCTTAGCATATGAAAAAAAGGGACATCAATTTGGCTAAAAACCCAGAACACAAGCAGCTTTTTTTGAAGAGCTGAACAACATTGCACTCAACATTGCACACCATAGATCAATAACCCACACAGGTATTGATAAGACTCTTCACAACCACTTAGAAGGAATAAGGTGCTTTTTTGCAGTTTAGCACAAGTATATATAAGTGAGAAAAGCAAGAATTTTGAATGTGACGACTGGTGTTCTTAAAAACAGACTCGACTGAATCCAAAAGTAAACTCTGTTTTATTGAGTCTTTAGCACAAATGGAATATGAAAAAAACAAAAAACTTAAAAGCCAACCATTTTAGAGCTGAAATCCAGTATGCCCAAGTGGACATTCAGGGAAAAAATAAATCTGACAGCTACACAGGAGTTACAGGAAGAGGTCAGAATCTGAAGGATGATGGCTAACTACAGACACTGCGTATGAAATAAGAATCTAAAAGGGAAGAAAAAAAAAAAGATACAGAGAAAACACAAAAGAGCGAGACATGAGAAGGGTGACATTTCTTTTTTTTTTTTTAAATGCAAATAACACTTGTAATTTATGGTTCTTTGTGGCCTGATCCAATGTATTATTCAGGATAACAATAGAATAACACAGCGTGAAAATTAACAAGGACGATCTAAAGGCTGAGAAGAGAGCAGAATAGATGCTTGTTGCAAACTGTAACCAGGCTGTAAATTATAACACCGGCATAAATTAAATTAGCCATCAACCATTAGCAACAAAGCACTGCACAGCACAGATATTTATGAATATATAAAAACCCCAAATCCTTCTTCACATAAGAAAAAATTTACATCACCAGGTTAAGATATTGACAAACACTTTTTAGATGGCATTTTTAAAAAAAAAAAAAAAAAAAACCTGCTGTATTGCACTCAAATCCATGACTCAAATATTTCATCAATTAGTAAAATTCATTTAAAGCTCTCAAGAGTGTGGACTATATTGAAACTGCTACCAAGTTGAAAAAGTGCTGATGAATCTCCAGTTGGGACCAACAAAACTGCAAGCCAGCTTTGACAGCAGCATTTAATTGGTATTGATTAACTGAACCAAATGGAGGCTCAATTAATCAAACTGAACGAAATATCGGCTCCTGAAAGGGTAAGTACCATTTGTCGCTGGCACATGCATGGGGGGAAAAAGTGGGACCTACATCTTCAATTATTGGGTGAATACAGATAATTTTGCGAATCAAAGATTTGGCTCACTTTCAATCCAGGAGTTTGAATTGAATTGGCCACAATCCACATAGAGTTAAAGTGGAATGATAGGACGAAGAACCTTCTAAAATGCAATTATTAATAAAGGTAATGCACTCTGGGAAATTTTCTTATACCCTAATGCACCCTAAAGTTAAGTTTTATTAAATAAGATGAAATATTCAAAGAAAATACAAATTAATATGCATGTAGGGTCATCTTTTCAAAGCTTTTTCAAGAAAACATTCAAAGTAAAGAATTACAGTTGTATGAATTTCTATTAACCTTAATTCTACCTTCTGATATTCAAACTCAAATTGTATTGTTTGTAATTGTTTGTAATTTTAAATTTAAGAGTTGAAGTGGAATTAAAAAAGGCATTTTCAATTCAGCTGAATAGTGCTTTGAGAAGTGGGAGCAAAAACACTGACTAATTCAGGTTTAAGTCAAGCTACAGTAATTTTTCACAGTGCTTCTAAATGTGTTAACACAGGCAAGCCACTAAAGTGAGCAATAACGGCCAAAGCAGCATGTAATCTCTGCACTGCAACAGACTGCCTGATGCTAATTTAACACACACACACACAAAAAAACTGCAAGAACAGATTGAAACCCAACAAGCTTCTACAGTTTCCAAGTTTCGGAGTGCATAGGTTATTTCGAGTTACGAAGAAACAAAGTCGCATCAGCAAGGTTGCTAAAGGGTTGCATGCCAACCTCGTACTGTGCTGATCACTTTTATAAGTCAGCCAAGAAGGTCTCTTCCTGTCTAAAAAACAGCACTGACCGAACGTTTGCCAACTGTCAAAGTCTAGCTTCTTTGAGGGTTTAGAAGTCATTTCTAAGTCATTCAATCATGTGACTGAGCAATAACGCCTCTTTGAAGGTTTTGTAGGCTTTCATTTGACCTTCCCTCCTCTATGGCTATAAACTGTCTAGAGGTGAAGCATATCAGACAAGTAGCTGCCAAAACAGGCAGACGCATCCGGAATGCACCTCCCATGTAAACGGCACCTTCCCACATAAACACACTGGAGTGTCTTAATGCTCAACAGGGCCGGTGTTGACAGTGGAAATGAATTCACATTCAAGGCACCACTGCCAACCACGTTTCCCAGGTGGCCCCCGGGGCTTCTCTCTGCTCTGTAGTGGGGACAGTGACTAGTTCTCTCTCCTGCTCTCAACAAACTGCATAATAGACACCCTGGCAATGCAATCCTCCCACAGACTGCCCTCAATTTAAAACAATATTTATCAGCACTCTGAAGGTGGTTTGCAAAATGTGGGTGGTAGTCGCGGTAGTCTCACAAATGTCTAAATATTTATCTAAAGCGGCTCCCAAAGAAAGCGGTCAATAAATAAAATTCATTCGCTGCCTTTTTTGGGAATGGAGCGTGTCAAATTTCCAAAAACTCCAGTGCTGAAGCCAATCTCTCAAATAAAACAGGACTCTTGTACATACGACAGCTCCTCTATAGACATGCCCACGTACACCCTGAAAAGAACTAATTGTGGGTAAAAATATTACAAGAAAAGCACTCTGAATGTTTTATGGGAACACTGTGTTATAATCATTACATGCATAGTAGGAAAATCATGCTAGGATAACGTTTAGTCCGACAATGTGAAGGTGCCTAAAACAGAGCCTTGTGGCACTCCTACACTCTCTTCTAGCTTGGAGCTCTACTGACTAGCACTTAAACATCAGGAGACTATGTTTCCCTTTGTGTGGGAAGGCAGGATCTGCTGACTACACATTTAAACGTCTGCTTGAGTAATCTGGTTTTAAAGTTAAGATGCAACAAATCAAGACTCAGTGCTCAGGGCGGCACAAGCAGACTGCTGATACACCTTCTCCAACAGTTGCCGCTATGACAATGCCATAACAATGGAGCTTGTCTTTACTCGGCAGGTAACCTGACTGTTGAAAGACGACAGGAGCGATTAGTGGAGCACTGTTGCAATAGAGGATTCGAAACAAACAGCGGGACAAACAGGCCCCTCTGTTCTTACACCTTCCCTCTGTTACCGCTCATGAATTCAGCACTTGAAAAGACATTAGAGGGAGGCATGTGTGGGCGTGTGCTGACAGACAGAGCTACTATAGTGGAGGATAAGATGGTACCAAATAAAAGCAACATACTTTTGCGTGTGGGGGTTCACCTAAGTGCCTATGTTCAGAGCGTGTCTTGTTCTCAGAACTGTTTTCTCTGAAGGGCCCTGCATTAAAACACTAGAAATCTACAGCAGAGGCAACATGACTCATGGACCATTAAAATATCCAGGGAATTTGTTCTCAGCACATTGCAGACAATCATTTATAATCTTTTGGGAGTTCATCCCGGAAAGAGTTTGGTGCGAATGTGAACAAAGCAATGGAAGTTCACTACAGACTGGACTGAACAGAATAAAATCTCCTAAAAGCCTCAAATAATAAGCAGCCTCAGAATGCAAGTGGAAGCTATTCAGTTATTATTTTGAGAGAAAGTAAAAAAAATCATGAAATTGTCCTTCGACCCCGTCCTACACAGAAAAAAGCAGTTACTTTCGTCTTACAGTACAATACACTGAATATGTGTCACATGGGCTAAAAGGGACTCAGAAACCACTAATTAAAGCGTCATAAAACCCCCATTTCAGCACTGGTCGTTCACACCTCAGACCTCAAAAACACTCCAGAAATGGGTGTGTAAAACTGTGGAAAAGTGGGAGTGTAGAGGGTGGTAGTCTTGCGCCCACGGAACGTTGGCTAAACGTCTGATGCATAGGGTACACTTAACTGGAAACGCTTCAGCAGTGTCGAAGTCATCAAATGATTGATTAAATTTTACCGGATTTCCAGGGGAAATGCGAGTGTTGCGTTTATTTTCGGTCCGCCGGGAAACAAAGCACAGACGTGTGTTTGCGGGAAAAAAAACGTAAACTTTACATGAGTGACAATAAGCATTTATTAAGATCAGTTAAACGTTGTATTCTCAGAAGTATGTGATCCAATTTTACTAGTTGTGCGTCCCCTCCTTTCTATTATGGAAGATCAAGTGAGAATGGAATATCAGCCGCGTTTGCTGGCAAACATGAAACAACAGACGCCGACATCGCAGCTGGTCGATTCAGTATTGTGTTCGGTTCTCCAGAATTGCTTGTGGGTGTTAAAAAGTGGAGAGATATGCTTCAAACAGATGTTTACCACGAGCATCTTATCTGTATTTTCTATGCTGATTGACTTGTTGCAAGCTGTTCTGTTGTTGTGGGGACATTTCCACGCCCTGAAAAGTGACACTGAACGAAACAAACTGTGATTGGTTGTTTGACATGTCAGTCAAACGGCCTTATGGGCGGGCCTTCACCAAAGAAAGAGGCTTTGAATACCAGACTTTCAGCCGTCAGTCTGAAGGACTGGCTACACAAGACTAAGAGGGTGGTAACAGGACAGATAACAACCAATAAAGCAGAGACCTGCAACACACTCATTATACAGACAAATAAATATCAAAATATCTTTAAAACAGACAGAATAAAGGCATTCACTTACACACGTGGTTTCTTTTTTAGCAAACAGAACTGTATGTAGTCTTTTGACTCAAGTAAATTATGCTGTGGGTCGATGAGGATTGTTTCCAGACTCTTTAAACGAACTGGATTTCTGTCTCTCCACGGAGCTCACTCGATGGTCTGTGTGAGGTGACTGACATCTCACTCATTCCTGGTGAAAAAACAGCTGCCTGCTGTTCGAGCTAGTTAAGACCCCAGAGCACATGGCACAGGATAGGCACAAATATTCTCCGCTCAGAAACACATTTCTACAGCTATGGCGATAATTTACTTTTAAAAAGCCAATGCAATGTATAGACAAAATGCTCCAAAAATGTTTTTAGATTACTCATTCTACAGCCATCAATCTTAGACATTAACTCTGTCACTACATCAGTTGCTGAAATCAAATCAAAGCCAGTTTCTTTGTAGGCACTGTGTGAAGCAGCAACAGTTGAAAATGAAATCAAAGAAACCAAGGGAGCGCAGCAATACTTTCAACAATTCTTTGACAAGTATATTACCTGTCAGGCATTGGATTACAATTTCAAATGCAACAAAAAAAAGAGCGCGAAAGCAATTCTCAACATCCTTATAGGATTGGCTGATGTAAAAAAATAAGACAAGGTTTTATCGACACATCGAGTAGACAAGGAATAAATGAGAAAAAGGGGAAAATGCCTCTCTGTCTGTCAATAAAATTGTTTTGTTGAAATGCATCGGCTGCGTGACTACTTAAATAGCACTACACAAATATTTCAATATTATATATGAATCAAAAATATGCTCATCACAACTGACATGTTAAGAGTGAAGGGTTGTGTTGAAAATCCACCCAAGGTTACCTTCAGTGGGGTTGACAGCTGCCGGTAGGCTCTCCCAATCAACTGTCCATGAAGGGCAAGGGTGAGCAGCATAAACAGCGTCTATCCCACTCTCCTGCAGGACAAAAGAACACATAAACACAGGTTAAACCACAGACTCCTGACAGAAGCCTCCAGGCAACAGCTTTTTACTGAAGATGACCACTTTTCACACTTCCTCAGTACACCGGAGTCAAGGTGGTAATTAAATCAGGGACCTGTTACGGAGCAGTTCTGACTTTAGAAACTCCTTTAAAGGTTGAAGTCCTATAGTAGAATTTACATTTTTCCTAGTTGCCACGTGAAGAGAGACCTACAGGAATGGGTAAAACTGTGTGCTACTTTGATTATTCCACACTGATAATATGAGATGTAACCCAAATACTAATACACGCAATGTTACAGACACAGTAAATATACGGTCTTGTACTGGAGGGCTCTATAGGGTACTTTCTTAGTAGCAATTTTTCACCAGTCTGGCAAGCTGTTTAGAAAGAAATTAACCTGAACTACCAAACAAAGTCATGTGGAACGGGGTGAAGACAGAGTGAAATTGGTGTTAAAACCTCTAGGAAATGTTTTCTTTTGTTTAACATAACATACAGACAATAAGTAATTAAACGAATAGTTCAACCATGCAGCTTTAAAACAAACAAAAAAAAAAAAAAAGACTTAAGTATGAGAATAAAGAAAAAGATAGCTTATATGACTTATGCATTGTATCTGAAGCCAAACTGAATTTTTTTTTAATTCTACGGCAAACGTTTTTTTTTACCATATTACAGTTAAAACGAAAATAATTTATCAAATAACCATATTACCCTATACTTTATGGTGAATAACAGCAAAAGGACATTCACAGAAGTACCTGTGTGACATCATATTTAATTAATATTATTTAACTCATTTTTAAATAATATTATGGAGGTGACCATTTGCAAGCTACTTTGATTTATTCTTTTTTGACACAGCTGCCAGATTTTTACATTTTACATTTACAGGAAATGTATTTTTTTTTTATATTACATGGTACACAATTGGCTGCATTTCCTTCATAATTTATCTTGTTGCATACTTATTTCATTAAATATATAATAAAACATTATTTAATGATATAAAGACTATTTATGTCTACATACAAGTCAAATCAAAGTGAAAAGACACAAAAAAGCAATGTACAAAAACAAAAAGAAAACGGTTTAATAATGGGCTGCTTTATAATACCTCCAGGAAAACTAAATATCTCATTGTCTTTTATATAATCAATTTCTCTTCTTGCGATGAAGGTACATTTTTAATTTTTTTGAAATTTGCAATAAACACTTTCTGCGAATGATTAAAAATCATTTCAGACAGTCCCAAAACAAGATTGTAAAATGCATATTTCCAGTTCCCGGCTTCTGACTGATCAACACAACATTCCAGACATGCTAAAATGCACAGTTAAATACACAAATATACAGTAGCTACTCTGCCACGTGCCATGCCTTCGACCACACATAAATACACAAACCAAATTAATAATTGGAGCTTGTGAGATGCTCTTGGTTATTGGTTTAGAATAAGTCTGGTTCTGGTTGTTTAACAGTAGCTAGTGATGGTTTATCTCTGTTTGCTGCTCTGTCATTACAAATCCAGGCTGGCCATAAGGTTTGGCTGCATGGATGAAAATGTCATTTGCTCTAAAGCAATGAGCCACCAGCAACAGCTGCAGACCAGACCTAAAGCAGAAAGCACGCAGCCTGGAAAATCCCAGAGGACTGCTATGCATTAAAAGAGCCTGCTGAGCTCTAGCTCATTCACACACACCAAATTGATATCCACTAGCGTGACGGGAAATATCTGATTTATAGTTGCTGAATACCAGAGGTGGCAAACACCAAACACACACACACACAAGAAAAGCTGGAAGAGAAGTTCTGCAGCAGGCCTGAAAACTCGATGGCAGCTGTGCGTTTTTATCACCTGCTGGGGACCCGACTGTAGCATTGTGGTCGGGGCAGACAGAAAAGAGACCCAGCATTGTTACTCTGTTTGGCTCTCCTATGGGAGTCGTGCAGCAGAAGTATATGAGACCACTGTGGGCTCTTTACTCGTTATCGGCAGACTTCTGCACCGATGAAGTGTTGTTGGAGTTTGTGGGCTGTTTAGATGCTGGGTAAATCAGCAGGTCTGCTATGGAAGTGCTGGGAAATTGAATAAAGCAGAAGCAGAAGACTGCACAGGAGGTTATGGACTGAATCAGCGGTTCCTCCTGGGAGAAAGAGAGCACTCATCAGGACACAGTAATGATGTCACAAGCTGAGCTTTCCATGAAATACAGCCTTATGGGTGCATTATTATCTGGAAAGGTGAGGAAACACGGGGGTCTGTGACTACAGCAAGTGATTCATCAAAGAAACAACATTGTTTATAGCACTGCGTTGCAAAGTTGCAAAATTGGTGGGAAAACCACAAACTAGTACAAAGTTACAGGGTAAACACGGCCCTTAAAAAGTATCAGTGATAGTAATAATATCAACAATATCAGAAGGCAATATATAGTGGCCCAGTAAAAGCCATTGGAACTATTTTTTGTTATATCATGTGTATAAAGACATGCATATGTTTGTAAAGGTGACGTGAATGTATTTGTTTACCATAATTAAAGGATATAATGTAATATATATTGTAAACATTCAAAAACAGGTGTTCTATTAGTAAAAAGAGGCAGCTTGGTTAATAGTTTCAGATGTGCAGACGCTTGACTGACTTGCTATACCATCACTATGGATCTTTTTGTTTAAGGACAAACTTCATCGTGTACTTGTGGTTAAACGTTAGCCCACCTCGAGGACAAAAGTGCTTGAAAAACTGATCTCCCGTTTGTGAACAGAAGAAAAATGGGATTAGGTGAACTGTGAGAAAATAATAATTTCTTTCAGTTTTGTTATAATCCATCACTATTAATTAAATGAAAACATGCGTTCTCAAAGACAATGAAGATAAATTAATCCGGTACTTCTTTTATAAAAATACAATTAATGGACCAAAAATAAGAAACTTGCTTAATCATTCTCCTTTTAATTGAGGGAGACTTGAGTTTTCACTCATGAGAGCCAGTTATTTTCAAGGCCGTAATACCAATTCATTCTCAGTAAAAAATGTGTTCATTAAAAACAAATCTTAACATTTAACACATAGTTGCACTACAGTTCAAACGTTTGAGGTTGTTAGCTTTATTATGTTTCTGAAAGGCTATATTTATCTGATGAAAAATGCAGTAAAACGCAACATGTAACTTGTTATTGTGAAGCAAAGCTGAATTGTAAATAAGCTTCCCATTGAAGTATGATTTGGATGGATCGGCCAATATTTAACCGAGATACAACTATGTGAAAATCTGGAATCTGAGGGTACAGAAAAATCTAAATGCTGAGAAAATCACCTTTAAAGTTGTCCAAATGAAGATCTTATCAATGCATATTACTAATCAAAAATTAAGTTTTAATATATTTTCGGTAAGAAATTGACTAAATACCTTCATGGAACATGATCTTTACTTACTATCCTAAGGATTCTTGGCAAAAAAGAAAAATCAATAACTTTGACCCATACAATGTATTCTTGGCTACTGCTACAAATTTACCCCAGCGACTTAAGCCAATCATTGCAACATGCCGATTTAACGCTCTAGAAACATTTATTAATATCAAGTTCGAGCAACTAAATAGCTGAGCAGCTGCAAGAGTTTTTTTGTAACAATGTAAAAGATTTTACTGCGACTTTTTAAACGATTTAATGCAACTTTGCTGAAAAAAAGTAGTGCATGCATGTAGTACTGCACATAGTAGTATGATGTAGTGTAATACTGGATATTGTACAAATATTGAACTGAAAGTTTTTCTTTAAATCTAGTGAGAAAATAAACAACTTCAGCTCTACAATTTTTGGTGTATATAAATTGTGAACATGTTGATAACAATTGTGAATTAGTCTGTAGAGCGCGAAGAACTACAAAAGTCATATATATTTTCTGCAAAATCGTATTTAAAAAAAAAAATAAGCAAATGTGCACTGAATTCATGTTAAGCGTGAAATTAGGCTATGAGATCACACATTTCTTTTTAACTGAATCCCATGAATGCTTTCTTTTGTTTACAGATTACAACATTTCACGCTAAATGTAAGCATTTCATTATACGTTCAGGTTTATCCGTTAAAACCCTCTACATATTCTTTACCACACTTAATGAATGTCAGACATACAGCTGAAAGAAATCACAGCGCTTGTCAGAGTCAGACAGCCCAGTAAAACCAGTCTCCTTAAAGTATCAAGTGGCAGGGAGTCCCATCAGTTAAGAGCGAGTCAGTTCGGCTGCTGTTCTGCCTCGCTGGAGTGCATAAATCCTTTATCATCATGGTTCAGGCCCGCAGTGGCACACAGGGCTGCTGTAAAGGGACGAGAGCACAGCACTGAACGTATTGAGAGCAGATCGCTGTTTAGGGATTATGTGACTTCGCCACTGACAGGTTTAGTGAAGTGGCAAAGAGAAGCGCTTGTGCGCGGCATGTGTAATCTCCTTCCGTGAGCGGGAAGAGTTAGGGGAAGAGGAACGAGGAGAATAAAATAAGAGAGCGGGGGAATAAGAAAGTGGGTGAAATTCAATTACTTGCAGTTTGTTGAGAGTTGGCCGCGGGCCTCCGACGAAGGGCTCTTGCTTGAGTTTTGGGCTCTCCTGCTCTGCTGCACTGGGTTGTGGGGCCTCCGGCTGGGAAGGGCAAGGATCAACAGTGCTGAGACTGAGGAGGGCCATTCCACAATCCTTTGCTGCCCTCAGTACGCTGGGAAGCTCCTGTACACGCTGGTACCATCTCAGAAGTAAGGGGAGACTGGAGAGGGTGGAGGGGGTGTGCTTTTGGAGGGAGATCTGGAAAGGAAAGAGTAAAAAATTCTGGGTATGAAATTGACATATTAAATTATATTTTGCATTACAGAAATGAACATATTTAGGACGGTTCTAAAAATCGAATATTTTGCATTAAAATATTTTATAAATGACGAATAAGCACACGTATTACAGTGCAGTGCAATGCAATGCAATGCAAAAAAAAAAAATATTTAAATGGCATGTTGGAAGATGTTTGTAGAAATATTAAAATATGTATATTTTTGCATTGCTTTCATAAAATATTACAAAACATTAAATCTGAAAAACAGTTCAGTTTTTGCAAATGAACTCTTCAAATATACCCCAGCGACTTTTAAGTTTAGGAATATGTGACATTCCAGGAAACAATGTACAATTGTTAGTGCAATTGGGCGAGACAGCAGAGGATCTGCGTGTATGCTGTTCTCCTGTGGAGTTTTCTAAAAAGCGTGAATGCATATTAAAAAAAGCACACTGACAGCGAGGCGCTGTGATTTAAGTAACCCATCAAAGCATTGTGCCCACTGAACCGAGATCAGCTTCAGCGCTGCGAAGCTCCTATCATCGCTCCACAGAGGAAAGACGGAGAGAAAGGGATGAGGGGGACAGAAGGAGGGAGACATGCTAGACGGAGTGTGAAACTAGGAGGCACCGATGCGCCACTGACCGCAGAGAGCCAAGAGCCAGAGAACGACAGGAGCAGAATGAACAATGCAGAGTGGGAAAAAGAAATAGATGACAGACACACACCAACTTCACCTCAAAGACACAACACAGGGGTTCTGAAGGGACAAAGTCTCTATGATATTCCGTTCCCTAGCTATCACAAAAAATCAAATATCAAAGTATGTCTCTGGTGTGGAGGTCTACATCTAGAATACATTAAAGGTATTGTTCTTGTCCACAACCCTGGGGATGAGCAATAACAGCAGTTATGTATGGCTAATTAAAATGTAAAAAATCAAAAATTATTTAAGCCAGCATTAAATGAATGTTAAACAGCTGTATGCTCAATTAACCATATGTGTGGCATTTAGTCTTTTCAGCTCATCCCGGTTTTTCTTCACAAAACCAAACTGGAGATTAAAGTCATTACAATGGAAGTGGAGCATAATTAGCTTGTTTTCGGTCCTCTGATTGGTTAAGATTTCTCTGTAGAATGTAGTTCTCACCTGACAACCGAGTATGACAGCTTCAAAAAAAAAAGCATATACCATTTATCAATAACCTCACAGCAGGTCTGATTTTTAAGGTTTAGTTTTCATTCCAAATCAAATCAAAAGAAAACAATTTTTTTTGTTTTCAGCTCTTTCCCAGAACTGTTGCACTCCGTTCCTTTAACACCTCTGACCAAACGAAGCAAAGAGTAGAACTGTAAGCAGTGGAGGATTTTGATTGGCTGTTAGTGATTTCATGCTTCATCATCTTAAAGGTGCCATAGAAGGCATTGAGAGAATACTTTAAATTGTTCTCTGATATGTACATAGAAGGTATGTAGCTTAGGTAAGGGGGAAAAATGCCCAGAAACGGTTTTAC
>JAUMHQ010000001.1:3264308-3282722 GCA_032361165.1 Enteromius paludinosus | reverse complement strand
TCTAAATGTAATATTTAAAAACACACCAAAAAACAAAACTGCATTCTCTAGCTTACATATATTATCATGTTTAAGTAAATTTCAATTAGATATTATACATTCAATTGTATTTTATTCACTACTGTATATTATGATCCTATCCTTTACTGGTAATATTTTAACTATTAAATTGCTCACTGTATAATTTGGAAGGCAAATACATATAAATTGTTTCTCAGTTTGTCGGATCTGCATAAATTGACCATTGGCGGCAATACTTTCAGTTTTATGCAAGTTAGTTTAAAGCTGCCACAGTGAATCAGTTGAGGCGTCCATTCGCAGTTCGCTTGGCCCCGCTAATTATTGGATCGAAGATAGGGTGCCTTTTAGCTGCGCTTTCAAAGCTATTGCAGCCCACAGAAGAAAAAGGGAAAGAGTGCGAAACAGTCCAATTTGTGTGTTCGGCAGCCACAGGCTAGAGAACTGATCAAGCATAAAACCTTTGTCTTGTAGATTTTGACCAGATTTGTCACATCTGCGCAGCTTTCATGACTGAAAGCAGCAGAATTACAGGATGTGGGGTGACTTAATAAGACCAGGAGAAAATAGATGTTTTCCCTTCCTTGAATGCTGAAATTTCTCGTAGACTTCCACCTGAGACGATTCTCTTCTTTGTTTAGAGAATCAACTTCTTTCAGGCCAGTTGCTAATTTAATCGCTCGAAAATTAAAACGCGCAGCGCAAGCCAAATATGCTGGCAAGGGCTTCGTTCATTCACAGGGTTGGCTAGATAACACATGGGGGCCATATGGGTGAATGCTAAAAGAGTTAGCTTACATCTGGGTCGACTCTTTCAATGCCATCCCAGTTTCCAAATGTTCTCGAAAAACCCAAAAAAGTCCCAGTCTGACATGGCTGCGAGCCACAGGATTGTATGTGGATGCTGCATGCCAGATATTAAAGATGGAAGAAATGAATGAGGGGAAAAAACCTGATAGTGTGGACTTGGTGTTCTGAGCCGAGATTATGCTGTTCTGTGATGTTTCAAACAAACTCTATGCTTGCAAACCGTCCTTGATACACCAGCCTTCTGAAAATACTAACGCGCCACCCATTACCACAAGCCACACATCAGTCTACAGGAAAAGGGATGTAATGGAGTCCTTAAACAGAGTTAGGAAAGAAAAATGACTTGGTCACAACAATTCATCGGTGTGCTCAGAAGAGAAAACCCTGTATTGTTAGCGCACACACACAAACTGGCATGATGCAAACAACAGCTTTCGCAGTGGATGGTTGATTGGTGAACTCAAAGTGGGCCTTTAGGATTAGTCTCATGTTTTTCTGATTGCTAAGAAGCACACTAGAAAATAGGGAGTTTACCACATCATGACTCAATTAGACCAGAGGTATGGAAGAGGCTCTTACCATTGTTCAGATGTACGCCGTTTTCATTCTCTGGCCTGTACCTGCAGGAAATCGTAGCTTTTAATTACCAGGATGTGCCTCCAAAAAACACCTAAGTCCATCTCTGGTCTTAGTTGTCAATGTAGAGCCAACAAGCAGCTTGCTGGCATAGTTAACACATTAACATTGTCCATTAAAGGAACAGTTCGTCCAATAATGACAATCAAGTCATCATTTACTCATTCTCATGTTTTTTCGATGTTTACTTTTCTTTCTTTCATTGAACAGAAAGGGAGAGATTCTCAATAACGCACTGAACGTTCAGGTTCAGGTTAATTCTTGGGAATTGGATTAAACCGATTAAACGGTTTGCTCACAAATTAGTCATATGGATATTTTAAGGAGTTTTAGTAGCTTGCATAGATCTTGCAGGCTACTCGTTCTTCAAAAATGAACCTTTCATGTTCCTCAAAAGAAAAAAAACTCATATCAGTTTGGAAAAACATGAGTTAGTGTAAATGAAGCCAGAACTTTCATTTTTGTGTGAACTATTCCTTAAAATTGGCCATCATAAACAGTTCTAAATTAAAATTGCCAAATAAACATTGAATTGTTAAATGGACAAGCACACATAACTAACGCATTTATAAAAGGGCACATAGAAAAGTTACCAGCATTGATGGAAGCATGTGGACTTTAAAACAGACTAATCCTAAAGACTTAATTGTGAGGGGAAGATGGAAAGATGGAGTGGTGGGGAGGGTGTCCTGTTCGTAATGTTGCACAATTTACAGATTGAAGAAACATACAGAACAGTACAACCGCAGACTTGTGGATTTTTAGGCAACCAACAAAGATTTCAATTCTTGAATGTTCATGTTGACTAAAATAACAGCCTTTTATGATTGACACTGACTGTGTGAAAGCGTACTGAGAATGCAGTATCCCAACATTATCCACCATATTCCCAAATTACAGCAGGGATAAGAGGTTTAGAAGTCCTACCTGAAGCAGGTTCCTGGATCTTTTCCCTCTTCCGCTTCTTTTTTTTCCCCTATAAAATGGCCAAAGGAAAATTTAAACCGGCATCACAAAAACATGTTTCATATTTCTGCTATGCATGGAGTGAATAAAACAAAATTAAATTAAATTAAATTAAATGGAATATAATACTCATTCCTACTTCTGGATAGCATGAACAAAAGAAAAAAATGAAATAAAATAAAATTATTCTGAATTGCATGATCACATCAAAATAAAAAATAAAAATGGGGGGGGGGGGGTGAATTAAATGAAATAAAAAAAAATAAATATAATTTAATTAAATTAAAATTAAACAATAAAATACTACTTCCTCCTAGATTGCATGATCACATCACCAAAATTAAATTAAATTAAATAGAATAGAATACTCATTCCTACTTCTGGATAGCATGAACAAAAAAAGAAAAAAAAAGAAATAAAATTATTCTGGATTGCATGATCACATCAAAGTAAATAAATGAAAAAATAAAAGATAATTAAATAAAAAAACTAAATTAAATTAAAAATAATACAATAAATTAAATTAAATAATAAAATAAAATACTCCTTTCTACTGGATTGCCTAATCACATCACCAAAATTAAATTAAATTAAATTAAAATTACATTTTATTTAATAAAAATAAAATAAAATAAAATTAAATGACATATCTAAAACTCTGGATTGCATGGTCTAATCACCAATCAGAAAGTTAAACAAGAATAAAACATCTGCCCCTGCTCCAATCGACACGACAAACACTCCTCTAGAGTGAGAAGTCTGGACTGCTTTAGGATTTGTAGCTTACCCAAAATCCCCTGGCAGGATGACTATAGGTATAGATAGCGCCGCACTGTCATTTTGCGGTCCAATATGAGCCACGCTTTGGTTGCCTGCTGTAAAGTCTGATAATCCACTTATTCAGTCACTAATCTGTGTATTCTAGCCCTGGCTGACAGAACCAAGAAGCCCAGAGCAGTAGAAACGTCTATGACAGAGCAGGGATACGCTCAGAATCCTTAGCACTATTAAATACAAGTGTGCTCCCACCACTAATATATAAGTGGAGATGAAAGTTCATCTGTCTTTGAAGTGTTTCATTTTAGCCCTGTTGCCTTTCCATTTGGTGATTAGTGTGAAAGCCAGGTTTTAGTTTTAGCAGCACATCCTGGCACTTCATATTGAGTGAGCTTTATGCCGGTTAAAACTTAGGCATCCAAAGTTGTCATCAGAACATAAATTTTGCATGTGAATTCTACAAGCTAACTGCCTTGATACCTGCCACATCTGTATAAACCAAAGGAATAATTGTATAAATGTAATAATAAAATCGAGTGAATGGATAGCAATATGTCTCTTCTGGGAAACCTTTAGTAAGTGAGAGCTTGGAAGTGACACTCTGAAGGCAGCTACTGTAGAAGCAGCTTGTAATGGCCATTCACACTGTGTGCAACCAAATAGATTGCTTATTATAAGACGAAATGTATTCATTCATGTACCACAAGCAGAACAGAAACTGAACATTTTTACAATTTCTTGATTGTACCTCGTTCACGAATTGTGCGAGTCGTTCATAAAAATCATTCTTGTGAAACTTTTGATGTCACATTTGTACATTTTACACAAATTTGTTCCACTTCTGTTTCATGAATAAGTCATAAAACTAGTCTTGCATAAATTGGTACAATGCAACAATTTGTGCGAGAACGTTTTTACAAACAGTTTACACAAATTCAATCTGCTCTGATTTCTCACGCATGTTTACCAAACTTGAACAACAGAACAAATTCATGTAAATCAGTCATAAAACCAAGTAAAGTATGATTTACACAAGAACGTTTTTAGAAACCATTTACAGAAACTCAAGTCTGTTTGTGTTTCAGAAACCCTTTTAAGAAACCCAAGCAGAATAAACTGTCAGTCAACAAATTGTAAGCAAAATTATTCAATGCAATCAGTTTTTACTAGCCATTTGTGCATCTAATCTGTGCTGCTAATGTTTCATGAATGAAATGTTCCATATATTTAACAAACAAATATAAACCCAGTGAGTAAATTATGACGGAATTGTAATTTTTGGAGTGAACGGCCCCTTTAACTCAAGTATCAGAAATATTGGCATCTAACTTGTAAATATTTTGTTCTATAACTTGTAGTATCCTTCATTCCCATCAGACTTCAAGTGAATACCCCTTTGACATAACCTCACATTCCTTTTACAACATATTTTTATAAGGTAAACATTTGGACTCCTGAGCAAACACCAGTATGCACATATTTTCACTTTTAAAGACAAGCATTATATTTACTCTCATGCAATCAACACATGACACAACTCTCACTCTCAGGCAGTGTGTTAATGTGGACACTTACATAATTGTCTCTGGCAGACCATCCTGGGTAAAGCTGCATATGGAGCTGCCGTTCCTTGCGGGCTAATTCGTAATACTTAGCTTGCTCTTCCCGAGATAAAGCATGCCACTGTTCGGTGCAGAGGGAGATTAGAGAGGGGGGGGGAGAGAAAGTAGTCAATTACTGACATGCACTTTTAAGTTTCTTCCAAAGAGACGCGTGCTGGCGTTTGGCTAAAAATCCTTGTTAACTCTCAAACGTTGCGTGTGTGTGTGGGTAAAAGTGTGCGAGTGCATGTGCACGCGTGCCTGGGGGTGGAATGGAACATGATGAAGAGATTAACATATGCAGCGATGAGAGAAAGGAAGGAGAGAAAAAAAACACGAAACTTTGATTTCATATCAAAACACTGGTTCCAATTTAGCGGCGCTTTACTTCAAACCATGTCAGGGTGCAATTACCCCCACACTGCAGCAAAACGGTCCTTTGCTGTGGCTAGCCGCCTCGAACCGCAGAGGCTTTGGTTAAAGAATTAAATATGTTTAACGGTTCCTCTTCAAACCCCCCTCCCCAATTCCAAAATGGAGCGTTAAAAATGCTACCTGCCCAGATTTCTGATTTCTGTCAGTTTGTGTGTACTTGTAAAATTGAGTCGCTAACTACAATGGACTCCTTTGTGAAGGAGACCACGTGGTTGGAAAGATAGATACGTACCCTCCGCCCGAGGATCTGATTGATCGCGGCGCTCTCCTTCAGCGTGCATTCGGCCACCACATTGGCACGCATCTCTTTCATATACAGCATGAAAGCATTTAGAGGTTTCTTGATGTGAGGTCTTTTGGGCTCCTGCTCCTTTCTCTGCTCGTGCTGAGATTTCCTGGGAGGAAAGAGTTAAAAAAAGAGGGGGAAGAATTATTAAGTGATACAGGGAAATACAAAGGGGAAAAATGCTCAGAGGGTGGTGCGAAAGCGGCTGCCACAGTGACGCCACGGAGTGTGAGAGCGCCGAATGTCTGATTCCAGCCGCCAGTCGGAGGCTGCATGAGAGAACAATCTGGGAGCCAGTGCCGAAAAGCTTGCAGCGGCTTTTAATTATGTCCAGTTGGGTGCTTTCATGCAAAGAGATTACTTCACCAGTAATGGCAACCAAACCTTCATATTCCCTCCAACTCTGACTCCCAAGCCCTACAACTCTACAACACTAAAAACTGAAATGATGAATCCGAAGCGATGACAGATCTTTCTTCCATATTGCAACAGCTTTGATTTTAGTATTTTTAGGGCGTAATTTGGTTTTTATGCATTGTTTGTTGACTGGATATTGAGATCAGGGCATTGGACTCGAAAGTGGAGGCAAATGAATGTGATTGGAGAAGACCTGCATGTGTCACCAAGTCCCATTTTGACATTTTTATTTAGCTTTGAAGTCAAAAACATAAAATAAATATAAAGAAATGGAACATCCACAGATTGAATGATAAGACCTATAATTTGCATTTAGAGGATACATAGAATGAATTTGTATTTAATGCCTAATTTAAATGTACAACATTGTAATGAATAGTATGAAGTAGTATACTTCATTTTGAGATTTACTAAAGATTGCATTTATTAGTGTTATTAAATTGATAAATAATTATTTCATCAAAAATGAGCACAAATAAATTTGGAGTGGCAGCCTAATAATCCCAAATAATGATATAAGGGGTAAATATATTTGCTATGAGGGAACTTTAAGCACACATTGCATTTTTAGCATGCTCTAGAATGCTAGCGGCTTAGTAAATGGGATACTCACATGTGCATCAGGTCTGTGTCGTGCTGTGGTTCGTGTTTCACCTGCGGGTTGACAATGGCGGGATGGGGGATTCCTGTGGCATGGGGTCCAGGAGGGCCTGGTACCATGTGATGAGAGAACCTGAGAGCAAAGCATAATATTAAATTAAATATAAAATAAATTAAAAATAAAATAGAATGTAATTAAATAAAACAAAAACAAAAAATTAAATAAAACAAAATTAAATTTAAAATTTAAAATAAAATTTAATTAAAAATATTAAAAATTAAATTAAATTTTAAATATTAAAAATTAAATTAAATTTTAAATATTAAATTAAAATTAAATTAAATTAAATTAAAAAAAAATTTTTAAATAATCTTTTATGGCCTAATTGTCAATAATCAAATTAAGAAATGAATTATTTGTTTGGATATAATATAACAATACACTTACGGAGCTAATTTTACTTTATTTCAACTTCACACAGCACTCAAACCCATTCGTTTCACACGTGTCAACCAAAAACATTCTCTTAATTGTAACCGTTTGGCCATGTGTGCACTCACCATCCCAGTGGAGGGGTCATCTGTCCAACTCCCCCTGGGGAGAGAGGGTAGAAATTGGGAATGTCCGGTCCAGGATGATGCCTGGGCATACCTGCATCCAGGATTCAAGAAGGAGCAGATGAGAAAACAACATTGGCGCGTGTTTAGTGTGAGACAGACACATCTGGAGAGCAGCAGTATGGCATCACAGTTGGGCCCTACGGTCCGGTGCGGTGCATAAGCGGATCACGGGCTAATTAGGAATACTTTTGCGCTGTTCTAATAAGCCCCGCTGATATGATTCACGCTGCTTATGGATGTCAGTTGGCCTGCGGTACTAAGCTTCTCAACTTCACTCCAAACACACGCGTGCACGCTCTCGCATACGCACGTTTGCACCAAGGTCAAGGCTGTGTTTGTGTATAAAGACTTAAAATCGAGGGAAGAAGTGAAGTAAGGCCCTAGGGCTAAATTAAACTGTCAAAGGGGCGTCAGTGTACAACAACAAAGCCCTAGGGATATATACACACACAGCAAGAACATGCAGTTTAAAAACAACCCCTGCATCTCCAACTCATCACTTTTCTCTCCATTGTCACACATGAACAGAAAAGGAGTAAAATGGGTATTGAATCACCGCGTTAACTACTGGCTAACATCATTTTCTCCTCCTGCACAGCCTAGGTGACCCCAGCGGAAAAGAGAAATCATTTCAGAGGCCGGGTCTGATGAAAGATTTCTAGACAAACATTTGTTTTTCTTTCAAATAATATACACAGCAGAACCAGGAATGTGTATTTAAGATGCAAACAAGCTCTATTTAGATTTTACGTCCACTTTCCACGCTAAGTGATGTGAAATCTGCTCTCAAACAAGTGTTTTATTTTCAATTCCGCCCTCAGCGTATTATGTCTGATGAATAAGTGACTCCATGTTTGTGTTTGAAAACAGAGCAAGTTTTGGATCATTGGCCAATCTGCTGGTGGCGTGGGGCCTCATTCAGGCTATTTATATCTCTCCAGACCTCCTCCGCTTCATCACATCCTGTCTACCCGCTCCCTCGCCGGTCGCCACAGAGCTGAGCGCTAGCCGGAAGGAGCACATATGGAGCTGGGTTCGCGTGCAACAACGCCTGCCAAAAGCCTCTCCGCCCCCTTTTAAACTTTAACCCCACCTCTTTTAACTGACTTGAGGGAAATAAGAATCTAGTGAGAATGAGCTGTGCAAGTATATAGCTAATGTCTCTTCGGATCGAGTGCTTAAAAACGCAAGGAAATGATGTTAAACCAATTTAAAAAAAGGAAACATTCTCCAAAAATAAACATTCTGTCACCCTCATGTCTATCTAAACTGGCATTTACCATTGACTTCCATTGCACTGACAAAAAACACTGAGATTTCTTAAAACGTATTATAATGTGTTTCACAGACAAAAAAAGTCATAAAGGTTTGGAAAGACATGAGGGTGAAAAAATGGAAAGGAAACCTAATTTACATTCTGACCTATACTGTATCTGGTTTCTATAGAAACCCATGAATAAAAACAAATAAGGCAAGTGCTTTTTATCTCACAAATCTGACTTTTCGTCTGCCAATGGAAAGATTACATCTCACAATTCTAACTTTTTTCTCAGAATTGTGAAACATAAAATCACAGTTGTAAGATGTATGCCCGGTTTCACAGACAGGGCTTAAGTCAAAGCCAGACCAAGATTAGGCCAAAGTTCAATTATGGCATTTAAGTCATTTTTATAAACGTGCATAGGACAAAAACGTTACTGGTGTACATCCAGAGACAAAACGAAGACACCGATATATTTTAAGATCGATCAGTGCAAGTGTCTTTCAGTTGAGACAGCTCAGACTTACATTTTAGTCCAGGACTAGGCTTAAGCCTTGTCTGTGAAACCAGGAGTTAAAGCCAGAAGTGTGTGATATAAACTCACAATTGCGAGAAATTAAGTCAGATTTTGCTGGATAAACTCGCACTTGTGAGAGAGAGACCCCCTCAAAACTGGACTTTATAGCTCACAATTGCAAGGTTATCTCTCAAAATTCTGAGTAAAAAAAGTCATAATTGCTACTTTATATCACACAGTTGCGAATATAAAGCACAATTCTGACTTAAACTCAATTATGACTTTATAACTTGCAACTGCGAGTTTATCTCTCACAATATCTGTGTTCTGACCAATGGCACTGTCTATAAGTCATTGTGATTTTAAAGGACTTTAATAGTTTGTAATGCACATTTTGCGCAGTTTGCATGCGTTTACCTTGCTTGATGTTGACGTCCTGTGGGTGGTGTCCCGAGTGTGGGCCGGGGGCGAAGTGCTCGTCACTGTATGTGATCAGAGGGGTGAGGGGGTGAACGGCATGGGACGGCTGGACCACCGGCACCTTATTTGACTGCAAAACACAGAGGGAAAAACTCATATCAAACGTGACCGAGGCATTCAGACTCAAACGTGCAACGAGCCACCAAAGTTGAGCACCTCACCAGTGATGATGGGTGGATTGTGTACTGCAGGATTTTGGGGCAGAACCGAATGAATAAAGAAGGGGGTTGGGAGAGACAGAGCGTGGGTTAGAGGAGGAGAGAATGAGAAACAGAGAGGGAGGGAGGGAACGCCACAGGGCAGAGGCAGACCAGAGGTCTCGAGGCTGAAGATCAAAGGGAATCATTAGCCAGTGAATAAGGGAGTTCATTACAGAGCCCCGACCGTCTGCGGTGGAACTAAGCAGGGTTAATCACGTCAGCAGCGGACTCAACACACACACACACACACACACACACACACACACACACACACACACACACACACACACACACATCTGAGCTGACTCACAAAGCAATGCTCAGCACACCACAAAAGCACATCAAGTACACGGTGTTCAAGAACATGTAGCAATTTTTTAGATAATTGGTAAGCTTCTCCTTTACCTGGCCTACAGATCTATTTCTGTCTTGTGCCTAAAATACTAACTTTATAAAGATATGAACACAATGTCATAATTGCCAAACTTTGCATTTTCATTTAGCCTAAAGTCAAATGTGGGGGCTTTGGATCAATTAAAGAATTAAGGTAGAGACTAATTGGGTACGAGTCATCATATATATAAATATATATTGGATTCAACTTTATTGTCATTACACATGTACAAGTACAATGCAATGAAATGAGACACACACACACACACATACATATGTATATATACACACACACACACACACACACACACATACACACAACTAATATATATATATATATATCAATCATCTTTGATGTATTGAAATAAACTAAAACTGATATAAAAATTAATAGAACAATGTAGACACTAACAACTACAAAAAAGCACCAACTTGTGAAAATAAACAAAACATGAAAAATAAAAACTAAATGAACTAAAAACTACAATTTCATATCTTATACTAAAATAACACTGGTGTAGCTAAGATGAAAAAGAGCAATAAAGTTTGCCAAAAAAATATGATTTAGCCAGTTTATGAGTAGGCATGAGAACAATGAAATATACATTTAATGCACATTTAAGGTCTTTGCCCTTCATTTACTGCACTAGTGTGGTATTTGTTAGGAAGAGCAAAATGAGACAGAAAATAAAGAAATTACCTAATAAATCTGATTTACTCTGTCCAAAGTCACTAAAACACACATGACATTTTTCGCTGCAAGTGGGAAATTCCCAGCAAGACTTATGATCAAACCATAAGCATTCAAAAATTATTAAAATGTGCTATGAAATCAATCTTAATGCGAAAAAACAAATCTCTCTTGGAGAGAGAACTGCAACAACAAAAAAATCAGTTATTGATTGCGCGCTGTTCCTAAGGTTCAGCTGTTTTTGAAATGTTCAAGAGTACGACTCGTGAGAGAGAGGTGAGACGGGTAAGAAGCGGCCCACCCGTGCCACAGGCAAAACTCCCACAGGCATGAATGAGCGGTTTGTCCTAATTTAGGAGCAAAGGTTGCTGTTTCCGACCAGCTAATTGGCCAGAGAAGCAGGTGTAGGGTGCCATTTCCTCGGCAGACGTACTGCTGTAAAACCACGCGTCGGGAGGAGTGCGAGTGCGCTTGGGTGGGGGCGTTATTTTGGAGTCTCCCAGACACGGGACAGAAGCTGAGAGGGAGGGCGCTGATATGAATGGCATTCTCTTGAAAGATCTGAGCTTTGATAACTTTCAACAACACTCTGAGTTCCAAACACGACAGAAACGCCTACATTTTTGGGATTCTTGAGACTAAGCTGATGTTACACAATTGTATATCTCTGTATTGTTTTTAAAATGTAGGACATGGTCCTGGATGCTATGTTGGTTCTGGAAAAACAAACGTAGTCTTAACCCTATCCCTACCCCAAACCCTATACACTCAAAGCAAATGTTCGGTTGATAATGTTATTCAAACCCCAAGCCCTAAGCGAATCCCTCAAATATGCTGTGAACGTTGTTCCAAGACCAGCAAGGATGTTGTTCCAAGAGCATGTCTTTTTGACAAAATCAAGAAGGGGTGTAGCAACTATTATAATTAACCACTTACCAAAGGTTATTCCACCCTGCTTTCTGGGTAATAATAACTTGAACATATACAAAACTTTGCTTTAACAAATTGTATCCAGCTGAAATATCCGTTCTGAGACCAAGCACAATTCTCTGCCAACCGGTCACATCTGCAGTCAATTGGACAAACTCACAGTTGGTACTGGACAAACATTATATATCTAATTAATATTCATGAGTCATACTGGCAAGAATTATGATGGGTCAGATTCTGTGCCACAAAAATGTTGACCAATGCGGATCGGAAGGCTGATGATTAATTGTATGAAGCTACTTGTAATCAATGATGGCTGATATTAAAAATCTATTACCAAGTGAAATCACATTGTTCAAAAGAAACTGGGAATAAAATGAAATTTACAAAAACAATAAAATTTAAAAATTTAAATTATTTTATTTTATTTTAATTTAATATAATTTAATAGTAATTAAATTTATATTTTTAAATAATTAATCATATTTTTTAATAATTATAATTTTATTTAATTTATTTTTTAAATCTTTTAAAATTTGTTTATTTATTTAATTTGTTTATTTAATTTAATTTTATTTTAATTTAATATAATTTAATAGTAATTTAATTTATATTTTTAAATAATTAATCATATTTTTTAATAATTATAATTTAATTTAATTTTTTATTTTTTTTTAAATTTATTTATTTAATTTGTTTATTTAATTTTATTTAATTTTAATTTAATATAATTTAATACTAATTTAATTTATATTTTTAAATAATTAATCATAATTTTTACGTAGTTCAACTCTTGGTCAGGGGTGATGGCTAATCTGGACGAGTAGTTTTATAAAGGGTCTTATCCTACCTTAAGGAAACCTTATCCCTGACTCGGCCTCATTGCTAATATGTGACTGGGGGGCAGTAGCTGCTGAGAAAGGCCCTCACTGGAAGACTGCATGATAGCATCCTTACCCCCTCTTCATTTTACGCCTCTCAGCTCTTATTGGCTTTTCCTCTGGGAGAGAGATAAGAGGCAGGCATATTTTTCATTTAAGCCCCTAGTCTCTGTCTCCGGGTAAAGGCGAAAAAGAGATACCGAAGAGTGGAGGAAGAACTTAAAACAGTTCAAGTTAAGGAGACCACGCAAGCATGGTACAAAAGACACCACGACTCTCCGGTACGTCAATACGGGGTCCTCTTCTTACGGCAGCCATGAAAAGTGGGAGTTGGCACTTAGCGTTCCACCTTATTCGATCGGGGCCTCTTTTAGGTCCTCTCCGTCGCAGCTGTCAGAGCACATTTCTCTCTACTTCTTAATAAACTGCCATCTCGGTGCACTGCATGAAGCTAAAATTCCAGCAGGGAACCTCGAAACTGCTGTGCCAATTTGCAGGGGCCCCCCGAGGCACAACTTCGGAAAAAAAAACTAAAAAAACATTTGCCTTTCCTGAATAAAGCAAAAGAAATAAAATGTCAAATTTAAAATACATTCAGCTTTCCAAAAATGTGGTTGCCTTTAATAAACGTAGAGAGGGTTTGGTGCTTTTGGCTTTCCGTGGTTTTAAATGAAAGTCACGCAGGGTGATTCACCGCCACTTAAGGCCATTCAAACCCTTCCAGGTGGTTTAAGATCACAGGCTGCGCCACCCCGTTCCCAACCAGGCTCAGTGGCGTATTAAACTAAAACACTTTCACTCAACCCGACCAGGAAGTGGCCGGACACCCCGGTTGACCACAGGAACCCGGGGCGGATGGTGCGATGCCGTTTTATCCCCAAAGATCTCGGAGTTTTCACAGGCCAGTGTGGCAGGATATAGCACGGACCTACCTCCCCCGGTTCTCTCTTTCATTTTGAAGAAAAATAATAGGCTTAGGTCTTTCTATTCATATTTGCAGAGAGGCGGTGCCGATTGAAAAGAAGCATGTCCATTTAGGATTTTATAAGCAGGTCTGGCCAAGCCTGCCTCTAGAGCCCCTCAGATGTGGTTTTAAAAGAAATTTCATTGTGCAGAACTCAAGCTGGCTGAGGGCCTGCAGAAAATCCAGAGGAAAGAGGGAAAAGCCAGAGTTCGGGATTTGGGAGACAAAATGGACACTGTTCAGTTCAGCCCTCTCCAAGAAAGCAGCCAATCAGCACGAAACTCTAAAGAGTAATGCCCAGCTGGTAACCCTTTTTCGGAATTTTCCCAGAATGGGTTTTACCATACAGACATGACTTTCCTAACCCAAAACCAGCTTTGTTACCAAAGCACCCTTTGCTCTCCTTCCCAAAACAAACCCATGCCCATTGGAAAAAAATGTGCCTGTGATGACACTTCTGCAAAATTATATTACGGTGCTTCCTGCACGTATAGGGCCCTATGATTTTGGGCCCTATGTGTAAAAGGCACTGAATCACAAAATCCAGTCATAAAAATGACTGTAAAATGCAAAACGTCATGAGTTTACCTCATTTTGGATGAATAAATCAAAAGTAGGAATGTAAATTTAGATTGGATCATTATGGACTAGCCCAAAATAGTATTTAAATATGAATCTGTATGTTTCTGTGTGAATGAATGGCGCAGACACATAGTTTTGCTTTCTTACTGCACACACCCTGAATCTCATGTCCATGGTCCTGCTGTTTGTTTTCAGCTTCTGTAGCCTTAATAAATGAGCACATGAACAAATCAACATGATCTCTAGTACTGCTCATATTCCTATGCATTTTACTATTTCACTATAATTTACTATTATGACAAATATATCATATCATGTAAACAGAGAAACTTACAGGCCTTTAACAACAACCCATAAAAATAAAGGTTTGGTTTAACTTGAAGAAACTTTGACAGAATTTGGGGACAGAATACATTTTTTTTTATAAGAATACATGTAATATTTTGCAGAAAGTTCTACTTTTAAAAGTAAATCTGGCTACATTTCATGATATTGGTGATTGGTTGTATCGCAGCAGTTCAGAAACGAAATGGTGAGTTGCACTTGCATTAAGCAATTACTGTTAAAAGAAAATGTGAGATAACACATTGATTAAAGAAATCATGCCATTTTAGCTAGCATGCCCTAGTGTTTTGAATCACAAATGCAATGTTGTACAAGGTGTGCTAACAAGCAAGTTTACTACATTACAAAAGCTATACATACAGAACAGAGTATTTGATGCAAATGTGTATTCGTTTTACAAATCATGCACTATGGCCAAATTGTTTTGAGGTTGTAAGTATTGTGCAAAGAACTATGCTAAAACAAGCCGTTATTAAAAGTTATAATGTATTGCCACTAGTGTTTATTCCAGATGAAAACTGCAGTCCATTTTTAATGTGTAAGCTCAATTTTGGAGATTTGCAAAAGAAAATTCCAATTAGCCTATGTTGCCCAAAACATTGCGAATGTTACCAACAAGCGCTTTCTTCACACCACCAGCCCTTTGTCCTCCACTCAATTATCTCATTTCCTTGGTATTGGGGGGGGTGGTATTATAATAATCGCTTCCCTCTACTGTAATTTATATGCAATGAGGACTTCTCATGCCCGCGGCTACAATAAAGCGGCTGTGTGAAAGAGCGAGGTGTTTTGCAAACATTCGAGGAGTTGGCAACTTAAGTGCTAACGACAGATTGCCGTACAGCAACAAATCTGGTTGAAATCCATTCATACTGTTTAGAGACAGATGCCCGCACATGAACAAAAGTGAAATAAAGTGTAGATGCATGGGAAAGGTAGGTTCAAACAAGTCAGGTTGTTCTCAGTTCAATACTCCACACTAAGCATTTTTGGCATAATGACCATTAGCACAGAAAATTTCAAATAATCCTTTGTTTTTACAAAGCAGTAGTTGAAATATTGCATATAGCTCTTTGAACGGGCAGGGTCTGTAGGTGATTCTGTCACTTCTCTTAGTCTCATCTAGTATATGTCAGCATTGCGCTTAAGTCTTGTGGATATACTTCGGATACAGTGTTTGTTTTAGTAATACTAAGAGGAATGAGTTCAAATTATTATCTGACATTGGCATAAACGTATTTATCATAAACTTATTTATCATTCAAATTTCTTTTGAAGCACTGTACAAAAAATATGAATAACTTTTAGAAGCAAAAAAATATATATAGTCTATAGAGTCAAGGTGAAAAATACATAAACCGTGTTAAATAAAAAGAAATAAAATAATAATAAAAAAATTAAGAAAATGAATGCTGAATGCTGTAAATTAAGAAAGATTTCTAATGTTTAACACTGCAATTTTCTATATAAATATCTTATATATATATTATCTGTAGCCATTTTTATTTTTATTAAAGTAAACATAAAAAAACCACATTTAAATATAATTATAATATTACAAAAATACCATTTTACATATTACAAATCTTACCGTTCAAAAACTTTTGACTGGTACTGTGTCTTAAATTTTACCCTAAAAAAAGTAAACACACACACAAAAAAAATCTGCTTTAGGTTTCGGACTATTGAAAGTTTTCACAAAAGACAGTCCAGTTCTGAATAGAAACACACCCTGTACTATCAGCCTAAACAGTTCTCGCCCACACACACACAGCCAGGTGTTCATACTCGCATCATGCTCTCATCCCATTGGTAGGAATGCATGACCTTTAAACAACAAAGATGAACACACACACATGCAGTGCCCACTCAATTCGACATTGGCCCTTTAAAGCCCCAGTAAGTGAGCAACCCCAGTACTGAGCAGCCTAAATAAAGAGAGGCCCCCAGTCTAGAGCAGCGGGTTAAAAATGGAATGTGATATTGGCAGGACGGCCTGTTGGCTCTGGGGCTTAATGTAACCAAACCCAATTAATGAAGCGCTCTCATGGCACATGCCACATGCCCAAGGTAACGATACAAACAAGAGGAGGAAGTAAAGGGTGGATGGAGGGAGCGAGAGGTAGAGGAGAGGGGAACGAATGGAGGAAAGCCTGCCCTCAAGGCTTTAAAAGAAAGAGAGAGTGCAAGAGAATGAGTGAAAGAGAGACCTTATTTTAAACATTCTCTTCTAAACACTGGTAAAAATAAATAAATAAAATAAAATAAAAATATTAAATATTTAATCATTAAATACAATTAATTAAAATTATTGAATTTTTACATTTTAATATTATTATTACATAAAATTAATGTTAAGTTTAATTATTCTCTCTTTTAATTTTAAATAAATTACGGACAGACACAAATAATAAAAAATATATAAACATTCATAATAAAAATCTCTGTATTTTTCTTTTTTTTCCTGTGTCAACATCTTTTAGAATTTTTATATAAAATAAAGAAAACAAAAATATATACAATACAATAATATATACAATAATTGGTACCATGATATAAACAGAATTCTTTGCACACACACACACACATATATATATATTAAATAATAACAATAATAATAATATTTATTTTTATTATTATTATTATTATTATTTATTAAGCCATATCTACTCTTTAATTCACATTTTAGCTTAAGTTCAAAGCATGGCATTAAGAAATTTGACAGCAGTGCACCAGCTGTCATCTGCAAAAGGCACACAGAGCAGCAGAACATCAAACATCTCTCCCATTAACGCCCCAGAAAACCACATCAGCGGCATATGCAGCGCTGCATTCTGACAGATGTGAACCATAAAACAAACACAAATGTGATGCATAAGCGCTGGAAGTGTGCCAACCTGAGGCAACACACGGACGAGGGATTTAAAGCTCGTCGAGAATAAAATACAATATTTATATATATAATCAAGACAATAAGGCGACAAGGATGCGTCCTAACAGACAACACAGGATTAAATGAAGAGTGTAACGGGTTGAGTGTGTATTATAAAGACACCGCTGATTGGTTGTGAGGTGACTGTCACAGATTTGCATTGTGTGGAGGTTATATAAAGGTTTGGCAGGGCTTCTCCACATCACGCTGCACGTTCACCTTGCGGCTTACGCAGGGCTCATTCTCACAGCAGGACCTGGTCACTTCAAAGCGCCATCGAAAGGTCAGACATTCCACTGGAGTGGAGCGGTCAGCAGGCAGCGACACACACAACGAGCTGCTAACATGCTACGGACACAAACACAGCCACATACATTGAAAAGCGCACCGTCTACATGCCAAACACACGCATCAGTGATCCTCACAACCTTGCTGGAAGTGCAGAAAGCATATGAATGAACACTTGTTTATTCCTTCCTTTCATACTGAGCCAGCTCTCGCTCTCACTCGGTTATTTATGGAGGGCTGATTCTCCAACATAATCAAACTGGCCAATCACTGCTACGCAACCTGCTAGGGCTACCTTGACAAACAACAGAAAAGCAGCAGCTCAAAAGCAAAGTAGGCTATAAATGATAGGACTGCAATTTTCTTTGTTGAACATATAGCAGGAGCACTTTCTAAATCACTAAGGTTTGAACAAACCCTTAACCAGGTGTATTAGTGTGTAACCTAAACAGTTTGTGCTACTGACAGGAATGATGCCTCAAATTATTATTTTTTTATGTGTTAATAGTTATAAAACTGCAGAAACAAACTAAGATAAAAATAAAGTCAATATAAAATAATTGAACATTTTTTTTTATTTTAAATAAAAATGTTACAACCACTTTTTTTTTATTTAAATAAGTTTATTTAAAAAAGTTCTAAAATAAAAAGATTAAATAGTTAATTATAAATATTGTTTTTTTATTTATTTTTATTAAAATAAAAACAATAAACAATTTCTTTTTGTGTATTTTTAATATAAATTACTTTATTTTAATTTATTGCTTTTTTAATAAAAATATG
>JAUMHQ010000001.1:3240246-3264208 GCA_032361165.1 Enteromius paludinosus | reverse complement strand
ATAATTTAAAAATGCAATGTATTTCAAATATAAAAAACATCCATATATACAAATATACACATATACATATACATATTATATATATATACACACATATACACACACATACATACATACGTGTGTGTGTGATGTGTTTATGCATTAAACACCTATCAACAGAAATTATTGCCAACACCACAAAGCAAAGAACACATCCATTACAAAAAAAAATTGAAAATTAAGTAATTTCTGCTCCTAAAATTGTTGTGCCAGTTCATAATACCTTAGCATATGCCTAAAACAAAAAGAAAATCATAGCAGTTTTGCATGAGCAAAAATCACTCAAATATCTTTTTTTCCCCTCAAAATGTAAAAAGAATAAATAAAGTTCCCTCTCCCTTCAAAAATAAAAAGGGTAGCAGTTGCAGAAGAGAGAGAGAGAAATGTGTCAAGTTGTAGAGTGTTTTCTAAGCAGTCGTTTGAAGAGGTGGGATTTGCCTGGCATGTGCAGACGGTGTTTTGCCGGCACATTCACACAGGTATGCGGCACGTAAATGGCTGCCACTCTGGATTTGGGAGGAACTTGCGGCGAGGGGAGAATGAGACCTGCGGGGAGCTTGTGATGGAGGGCTGGAACAATCCCCTCGCTACAGGGCAGAAGGCTCAGGTTAATGTGTGATACGCTGCCTGCCGCACACGTACCTGCAGCATCAGAGGCGCTGGGCTGTGCTGAACGGAGCTACTTTAGATGCCGGCGAGTGACCTAGTTTCACACTCAGCAACAAAGCCTGAGCTTTACGGCCCAGAGTTAGGGATTGAGATGAGAAGAAAAGAGGAAGCGGAGCAGGGGGAGGGTGGGAAAGAGACAGAAGTCTACACCGATTGAGAGCAAATTAACATAGCAGAAGATGTGGCTTTCTGCTCTGTACACGTCATAAACTGCCAATAGTTGCATGCAAAGAGATCTCCGTTAAACGGCGAATAGACTGAGCATCAGACATCATGCTCCGTGGCAACTCTTTTAAAAGCATAAATAACAAAAAAGTTGTATGCAAAAACAAACACTGCAGCTTTCAAGTTTGCGTTCATTAAGAGACTTATCGATCTATTTGCGATGCATCTTCATGTCATACAAATACACAGCTCACAGTTCACTAAAATTGAAGTTCGGACCACAACGAAATGCAAAACCTCTTCATATGAGCTTGTGTTTCTGTCCTCTGGTATTTGCATTAACAAAACCACTTCTATGTCACAAGTTCATTGTAATGTCTTAATGTGAAGTGTGCAATTTCTAGTGTGCATCTTCTAGCATTCAGACACACTGAACAAACTGTGTAGGAACACTTTTGATTCCGAAACTGGCTGTAAATTTCATATTGAAATATAACATTGAATTCAACAAAAGCTGCTTAAGCAGAAGGGAAAATGGTCTCTGTTATCATTATTTGTGCAGTTTATTACTTTAATCAATTGTAACAACCCTACATCTTCACTCTTTTATCACGCAAAGCCTTTGTCGCCCTGTTTTGCTTGTAGGTAGGACAATACCGCATTACGCACAAACCTCTCATATAAATGTGGCCTCCTCACATTGTTAGGGAATTAGCTAGTTAACCTCAACACAACTGCTTTTCAATTTAGCATCAGCCAGTGAAAACCTTTAGTCTGAGAGCGCGCTCGCACACGCACACACACACACACACACAATAATCCCCAGAGAACAAATGACTGACAACCCACGCATGACTGAGGAGCACTTCAACCAGCTCTTGAGAGTCGACTCACACGCAAGACAGGCACCTCCCCCCATTGGATACTTTTGAAGGAGTACTTTTGTGACTATTGTCCTGACTAAAGCAAACAAAACATGGGCTGTGTGCAAACAAGGCGAGACGCTGTGGAGGAGTATGTAAACGTGCACGAGGTCTTTGTTTTCCTGACTCTCTGTGATTTAATTCGCAGATAATAGGATAGCAGAGGGAACGGGTCCAAGTTCTGGTCCGACCAAAAGAAAACTGGCTTTTGTTTGATGAAGATTTAGAAAATTAGCCTAACCCTTGGGTTGGGATTGGATGCATTGTCCATTACATGACAGATGGAAAAAGTGTAAATAAAGGCGCCATGTGCTGGTTTTCCAAGAAGTTTTAAATCAATGTTCAATCTCAGAATGAGCTCATAACCCGCCTCACATCATGGGTGTGTAGATACAGATCAAGCAGAGAAACTATCTCTAACGCAGTTAGGTTAATCCTCAAAATAGCTCTAATAATTGCAAACTAAATCCATAATGCATAAGCAGCCAGAGCACCATTTTCCATGGATGTATGCCATTTAGATACCAGAATATTGATCAAAGACCAGGTATAAATCTCAGTGCAAACCTAGATCTAGAGCATTCTGCTGGAATATGAATTATACCATTAACGTATGAGACAGATGCTTCCTGGAAGGAGCTTTCCAAAAACTACAAAGTCTGGACACTCCTACACAAATCACAGCCAATCAGATTATATTTAGATTTGTGCTGGTTTACTTCTTAAAGTGAAAAAATTAAAAATCTAGTAAATAAATGCATTAAAGAGATTAAAAATTTTACTCACCCTCATGTCGTTCCAAACCTGTAAGACCTTCGTTCATCTTCAGAACACAAATTAAGATATTTTTGATGAAATCTGCTAGCTTTCTGACCCGACATAGATAGCAACACAATTGACAAGTTCAATAGCCAGAAAGGTAGTAATGACATAATTAAAATAGTCCATATGACATCAATGGTTCGGCCGTAATTTTATGAAGCTACGAGCACAAAGTACACTAAAATAATGACTTTAATCATTTATTTTCTTCTGTGTCGGTCTTCAAGCATGGGTCATGAAACTCTTATAAATGCACAGCGAAGACCTGATGGACGAGAAGAAATTGTTGAATAAAGTCATTATTTTCCTTTGCACATAAAAGAATTCTCGTAGCTTCATGAAATCAAGGTTGCACCATTGATGTCAAGTGGACTATTTTAACAGCGTCCTTACTATCTTTCTGAGTCTTGAACTTGTTAGTTGCGTTGGTGTCTATGCAGGGTCAAAAAGCTCTTGGATTTCATAAAATATCTTAATGCGTGTTCTGAAGTTGAACGAAGGTTTTACGTGAACTCTCCCTTTAGACACTTACAGTTTTCTGTTAAAACTGACAAAAATTATATATTAACAACTCATGCTGCATTCCAAAAGAATACATTTCACCTTCCTGCAATTCAACTGACTAGTAATGGGTAGTAGCAACTTATGATTTGTAGCCATTATGGAACTGAATTTCCACTGGAAGTTTGTGCAAAACCTTCTTTTCAATCTTGTATTGACTAAGCGTCTTACAACGGTTGTTTGCGTCAATAAAATGGTGTGTAGCCCTAAGGTCTATTCTCAAAAGGACTGAAACTGAAAACAGATGAGATGTTTTATTGCATTCGTGTTTAAATAAAAGGCTTCAATGCCAGATCATTTGAAGCTTCAAAAGTTCCCCGTCAAGATATTTCAACCAATGTTCAAATCTCACCAAAGCATCGATTGCTTCTACCCAGAGTTATACCCACTTCCAGCCCATAGCATACACAACCAGTCAAAAATCCAAACACTAGCACTTCTGTAGTCAGTATTATGTAATCAATATTTTATTTGTTTATGTGTCCATTTTAGGTGTAACCTGTAACCAATTCTTTTTCAAGTTTCACTGTTTTTTAAAATCACTTTTTGCCTTCACTGGATCATTTTAAAATTGCTTAATAACTATTAGAACAAATTCCATGAACAGTGACAAAAATATATTGCAAAGTTGTGAATAAAACAATTATTATTGAGGTGAGTTTAATCAAGAATGCCACTCTCTACAGCTTCCCAAAAGTGTTTCCCATCAACTAGACATTAATGCACAAAAATAACTAAGCATTTAAGCCAAAGGCTTTAGTCAAGTGTGTCCAGTCAAATCTTACTGTTAGCATTGCCGGGCCCAACGTCAGCAAAGCGTACGGTCTCGTACTAAGCTGTAAATTGAATTTTATTATTACCTATGCGCATCCTTTGGGAGGCAGAGATGCTGTTAATAAGTAGCGGTTGAGAGAAGTTGGTGTGAGGCACAAAGGCAAAGACGAGCAAATGCAGTCTTGCGGAGTATTTATGTAGGTTTCATCATCCAGCATCAAACAACTGAGGAAAGTAAACAAAGTGCTGCTCGTCTCAGGTCTTACATCCGCACCCAGAACGAGTTTAACAAAGAGAGAGCATATCGTACAACAACATAGCGAAAAAGACGGTGTGTTTGGACATGCAGTCTCATATCAGAGGCTCTATACGTTTGTGAAGGGCCCTTCACTGATAAATGAACACTCCACATGGGTTCAAATCAATTAGCGACAGAGAGAGAGAGAGAGAGAAAAAAAATGTCACAATGCAGGTCTGTGGAGATCAGGAACAGTACTGCAGAAGGCCAGACTCAGAGATGAAAGATCAGATCAAGGGGACAGAGCAGTCAATTTGTCTGATGAACCTTATTAACAATAGGCTGGCATGAGTGGCACTGGTAATGGTTTATGTAATTTGTGTAAACTGTGATCTTGGCATGAACTAACATAAACACAAGAAAAACAAAAAGAATACAGTGTTATATATAATCTATATTTAGTATTTATATAGTATAGCCTATATTTAGTATTTATATAATAGTATATTATGTATACTATTTTATCCTTGCAATGAATGCATTTATTTAATTCAAAATACAGTAAAAGCAACAATTTGAATATATTTCAAATGTAATTTATTACTGTGATGCAAAGCTGAATGTTCAGCATCATTACTCGAGTCTTCAGTGTCACATGACATGCTGATTTGCTGCTCAAAAACATCTTATTATCAATGCTGGAAATGGTTGCGCCACATAATAATATTATTACGCAAACCATTTTTTGCACATTTTTTCTGGATTCTTTGATGAATAGAAAGCAAATGTAATTTTTGATTATTTCTTGCTAAATAAAAGTATTAAATTCCTTAAATGTAATTTTTATAATAGATAAATAGACTTGTTTTTGTATTTGAAAAAAAAAAAATACATATATAATATTATTATTATTATTATTATTATTATTATTATTATTATTATTATTATTATTATTATTATTAATAATAATAATAATAATAATAATAATAATAATGTAAATACAGATGTACAAAAATTAATTCCAGCAATTAATAAAAAAAGATAAAAAAAATTTATGTTTATGTAAATTGACATACTATAAACATACATGCATAATTAATTTCAAACAAAACACGTTTATATATATATTTTTTATTTATTTATTTATATAAATAGGTATAATAATAACAACAACATGCATGCATAATTTTGTGCACACCACATTTGCCATTATTAAATGATATCATGTAGCCTATATGCTTTAATCACACTGGCTACAGGATGCCCCTTTCTATTGGCCACTGAAAAGCTCCACCCATAGGATACTGTGTTTATGTTGCCATCAAAATCTCAAGTAAGTGTATTTTACACAAATTGAACACCTCCAGAGGCGGGATAGTTGCCCTGTTACAGTCTAATGTGGGAAAGCCTGGAGGTTGGGGGCGGGTGTGTGGGGTTGCGGAGGGGGCACAACCGGGCACACGCTCCACTACAATAGCAGGGCCTCGTTAGCTCTGTAACAATCCCACCGCCCATGCCACCAAAACATCGTCGACATAAATATGGGGACATCTGCAAGGGTAATCACTGCATTGTGCTCCCATTTTCTGCTCTGCTGGACGGCAACAGGGCAGCCTGCTTTTCAACACCTCCCTCCCTCCCCGGCCTGGGCTTCGTTTCTGGGGTCAGAGTCCCTCAAGTAACAAAACCTGAGACCTGTGCTGAATTACATGTAATTACTCCCGCAATCTGATTGATTTTGGTCCGAATAGGGCAAAAGGACACCTTTAACTTCCTGCCGCCCTTATTCAGTGCATCTTTGTCACTTCATTCCTACGTTTCCCATCTCTGTTCATTGCCCCCCACCCCCCCTTCCCATCCTCATCCGTTTCTATGCACAACAACCCCCTCTAATTCCCCACACCATCCCTCGCTCACCCTCCCCTTTTCTCTTTCTCTCTCCAGCGCTCACGAAACGAAGCCAAGACTCTTCATCTAGTAGGAGGCAGAAGGCTTTGAAGAGATCAAAGCCAAGGCCGCGAGCAGTTGTGCGCCCTGGGAATACGCCGCAGCTCTCTGCTCCACAGCCCCCTTTTTCCAGCGTCATGTCGGATTGCAGCTGGATTGCATTTCGCCAGTTTTCTTAATGCTCTCGGTTTTGACTTTGACATCACTGATCTCCCCCCCCACACACGCACGCACGCACACCTTCGGCACAAACGAGTGAGAAGGGAAGACAGAAAAAAAAGACAAAAACAAGAGCGAAGGAGAGAAATCAAAGAGAGCGGAGTTAAAATAAAAAAAAGCTGGAAAAGAAAGGAGTAAAAAAAAGGAGGAGAGGGAGCAAGAGAGATTGACAGGGTGATTTTTATTTTCACAACTCCATAATTGGGCAGTTCAAAGGCGGGTGAAAAAAGGAAGCATTTGTTTTCAATTCTGCGGCACATATGAAAGGACCGACAAACTTTTATGAGTTTCCTAAAAATTAAAGACAGGCTCTTTTCACATTCAAAGAACAGGGTGTTTTTTTACAGCTGAGACCACACAAAAAGAGCTGATAGCAAAGCCCTCCCCTCGTGTCCGCTCGCTGCAAACGCAAGTTGACTGACTGACTGTGAGAAATAGAAAAAAAGTCGGAGAAATCGGAGGCAGAGGGATGGTTTGATGTGCAACACAAAGAGAGGGAGTGAGTGCATGCAAGAAAGGGGCTGCATCTATACATCCATTAAACAGCCTTGCTAATAAAGCCTGGTGGCAAGCCATCTTTTGTACTGTAACTCAGAGAAACCCTTTACCAAACTCCTACACCAGGGAGCATGAATATTTCAGTGGCGTCTGATCTACGGAGCATGTGAAGCTCCTTTACCCCCACACACACAAACAGCCCGGCAAAAAAAATAATGAGCTTCAGAAAAATATGAAAAAAAACCTGAACCTAGTGGCACAGAGCCTCTATTGATCAGTTAAAAGCAGAGCAAATGAAGTTCAGAGATGCATGCATGCATGCAAACTGCAGTTTCAATCACTGTCACTGGCGGATTTCTCTTGAGATGACGACTGTTTGACGAGACACTCGTGTTTCTACATGCCACCGCAACGCAAAAACCACCAATACCACGCACTTCCAGCAGTAATACAGCTAGAGTGATTTGATAGGAGAGGGATACTGACACGCATCCAATGTCACTTCTCAAACAAACAATTGTAAAATGAGAAAAACAAGGGGATTTCTGGTCATCCGAGACTAAACGAGCTTCAAAAGACACTGCGAATGAGAATACGCAAAACCAGGCAACGCACAGTAAATGAAAAGGAGTGAAAAACATCAATAAATAAGTGCAAAAGAAAAACAAGCAAGACAGGGACGAGAGCATCAGCTTCTGTTGTCAAAATAAAGCAGGGCTTAAAAAGGCCCCTGTAGGGTGATGGAGGTCACAGCCGAGCCTGGAGACATAACATGCAGGAAAAGTGATGACAACTGTAGCGCAAAGACAAAACACAACGGTGAACTTCACTTGCATACGCCTTCAGGACCATCAACAGGTGCTACCGCTGGTTTGCCTAATAGCTGTGCATTAAGAGGTCAAGAGCAACGCTCATTGTTAAAGCCCGTCCAAAAATAGCAACAATATATGGGTGTATATATATTTGACATCGCATATAAAGAACATTGCTGATGAATGCAAAAACAAAAACAGGAGACTAGCTAGCAGAGCTAAGATAAATAAACATAGCTGCACTACTTGAAAACATAAAAGCAATTTGTTTGTGGAATCTCCTACTACCAAGAAGTTTCAATTAACAAATTTCAGTGGATCGTTTGGGGACAGTAATATTTCATGGAAGCAAACCTTCTAGAAATCACCTAATAACACTGCCAGCTTTTTGCTTTGTACTTCCGACACATGGATTCAATAAAGCTGTGGTAACCAACCGGTGTAAACACAGTATCAATGGCCCTCTGTTCAAAAACCCTGGGTCTGTACCAGTACACTTCAAAGGGCCTGTGGGCTGCCGAAATCTGCAAGGTCTAGGCCACGCTGGTGTTCAGACCTGCTCAGCAGATGATATGGCTACTTGTTTGCCCCTTATCACCCATGTGTGGGGGCGGTGCGCTTTGCTTGCCTTCAACAAAAGGCGATACGATTTGTGTTTGAAGGGCATATGGGTGAGTTTAGAAACGCCTCTTTTAATGTTATACTGAAAACCATTAAAACGCGATAAAAATGCGCTACTGAAATATTGTTACGAAAACCACACACAAGGGCTGCTGGGAAATGTGGTTTCTATGAATGGTGCAGAAAGGGACAGGCCAAGAGTTGAAGATCCAGCTGTGTGAAATCTCTTTAGGTAAAGCCAGGGTTTGGGGGGGTTTGTGATTCCACGGCATGTCCACGCCGAGAGATCCGTCACATCCCACATCAAAGCAGGCCGAGTGCGAGTGTGTATCTTGGGTCGATTCTTCCCAAGCTCCACTGCCAGAAGCCAATCAGGATGGGGGAGGAAAACGGCACAAGAACTAAAGCTGCTCCACCAGCAGATGTATTACAGTAGAGGTCCGTCAATATGGAGAGCAAACAAACTATCAAAACAGATTTTATGAGAACATGTTCGCTTAAACACTAAATTAACCCACATTTTTAACATTTTCCATAACTTATTTTTTTTTTTTAGTAACTGCCCTTCTCTTAGAACTGAGAATATGTATATAAAAACATACATACCTTATCACAAAAAATTTATATAAAACCCATTCAATGTTTCCCGATGATAAGTCATATATGCTGATAACTTCACAAACAAATATAGTAAATGTATGCTAGAACCAAAAAGTTCAGTACAACTAATATTTGTTTATTCTTCATACCATTTTTGATATTTGTAATGTGGAAAAAGTCTTCAGATCAGCACGTTCAGAGGACATTTTAACTAATTTAGGGGTCACAGGTCAAACACGTAACATCTCAAACTCTTTTCCTGAGATTGAAACTTTGTGCTTGAACTTTAAATAATCCAATTAAAGAAGCAGAAATGAAAGAGAGGGGATGGGGAACAGATTATACAATTCAATGAAATCCAGGACCCCATCACCCCCATTCTTTTCTCCAACTGATTAAAAGGGGCAGAGATAAGCGGAACTACATGAAACGTCCCGGCGCGAGGGAAATCATTTCAAAAGGAGGAAATGCCTAGGTTGTCTTAATTCCCAATTCGCCATTTCATACGAATGTTAAAATATTACAACTTCAAAGCTACAGGCACCAGAGACAATGCAGCCCCGGTGTTTACCTGGAAACATTATCTGCTGACCCCAAGTTAGTCATCTCAAAGGAGCCCTGGATGCCATTTCCAGATGTCGTCCATCAGATTAGAGCAACATGTAAAGCTTTCACGGATCACTATGCATGCACCATGATGCCAATATCCACAACCGCTGGGGGTGCTGGAGAACACTGTACCTGTGTTGGCTGGCGTTTCACCAGGTAGCAGCACCCCCCCACCCAAAAAATAAAAATCTGCTGACCACCACAAAATTGCATGCTTCATGACTGGGTGGGAGTTCAGGCACTGGAATGTCATGGCCAATGGAAATCAATCCAAACTTCAGGAGAATGAAGGGGGAGAAAGGAGGGGGAGAAAAGATGCCTTTGATCTCGCTGAAAACTGATCCCAGACCTTGGAGATACTGTGTCCGAATATTTGAGCCACTGAAAAGAAGAGAGAGAGGCAGACAACAGGCGGTGGAGGAGGAGGAAATGGATCTGGCATGATTAGGATTTTATTGCACACCGAGTAAAAAAAAAAAAGAAATTTGAGTAAGTTGCAAATGATTCTGCAACACCTCTGCAAAAATCTTTGCACTAGTATTTTAAAAAAAAATCTGCTTTTTGTACCTCCTAAGCAAAGGCTTTAAATTACAAAGGATTCCCACAGATGCACACTGCTGACCCATTTGCCAACAAACTGCTAAACCACATCTTGTTGTGTAACGATGCATACGCTTAAGTAAACCTGCCTAAAAAGAGCTAAACAATAAAAACCTTAAAACTCAGAACCATTTATCCCAAAAGCTTAGAGCAACTACAGGTCAACTGCAGCATCATCTTCTGCTTGGCGTCCGATGCCACAGCGGCGAAAACCAAACTGTAATCGCATGACCGCAGACTGATAAAGGAGCTGCGCAAACAATGGATGAGATGAGCTCAGCGGAGAAAGCTCTGTCTCTCTTTGGGCTCACAGACTGCCTGCAGCGGCCGTCTCTTCCAGGCACCAGTCAACTGCCAAACGGGGAGTCTTAACCACACAAAAACTACCAAACAGGATTAGGGTGGACAGCTGCTAGCGTATCCACCATCTTTCCTTTTTTTTTTTTTTTGCCCCCCACCCCTCTTTCCATCAGCGGTTGTTTTATATAATAATCGAGATGGCAAACGTCTGTAACTTCTATGCATTTATGCATAAGTGTGTTCAAAATGCAATTTTTTAATCGGCCACACTATTATAGATAGTACGAGCAGATATGGGTCACACGATTAGACACAGACACGCTGCCAATCAGAAACTAACATTATAACCCTGAGCTGCACGCTACGACTAGGGAGGAAAATGAAGTGAAAAATGTCAGTGTTAAGACAGGGGGGCTCGGGAGCAAACAGCACTGGATAACACTCACCGTTCTGGGAATGGGAGGCGAGAGAGAGCCGTTGTTCATGTAGGGTTCATTGTTCATATTGGTCATCATGATGTATCCTGGGTAACTGGGGTACGGGTGGCTTTTGCTGTACATGTCTTGATGCTTGCCTGTTAGAAAGAATAAAATAAAACAGCTTGAATGAATACGATTGCCCGTATTTTCGCAGTTTTAAAATCTGTTAACAAATATCTGACATAGTCCAGTGTGCATGAGTTTTGAAATGTTCGGTGCCAATAAATTATATCTGAATGAACTGGTCACGGTCACATTAAAAAAATTAATTAAACTAAAAAGCAAACTAAACAGGAAACCAGGCAGTTCCTAGTGGTATTTAAAACGGGGGAGCTGTTTTGAGGCCAGTGAAGTGTTTAGCTGAACATTTGCATCCTAATTCACAGCAAGCAGAGAACAAAGGGCGAGAGACAATCAAGTCACTTCACTGTGACCCCAGCGCCCTGCGCAGCGTAAAAAAAGACCCGGGTGCAAACAGAGATCAAATGAACTCCGGGCCATCACAGCAACATGCTGCTCTTGACAATAGCGTCTCAGACGGTGTGTTTGGAGGCCAGCGTGTCAGAGGAAGATGGGGCAATTCCCTGGCACGTGTCATTACGTGTCGACACCAAACAGACTGTGGGCCCGAGAAATTCCCTTCACAAAGCCTTCAGAATCAATTCATTAAAAGAACAAATCTAAATAATAGTTAAAATAATACTGGCATACTTAGAAAATACTTAATCTGTAATGCATTAGAACTGTAATACATTTTAAACAGATATATTATATATATATATATATATATAAAATTGTAACTTATTTAATAGCATATACTTGCAAAGAAATGTGTATATCGTATACATATAAATACAAATGACTTTCTTTGCAAGTGTATAATTTTCCATAAGTGAATGAAAATGTTCTGATTTTGTGAAGCATGCTGTTAAGGAAAAGAAATAAAGATTAATTTACACCAAATCAAGGATTTAATAATTATACACATTTTTCCCAAGCCATATGACTTACCATCGTCCAGATGGTCCCTGTGCTTCTCATGATAAGAGTCTGGTGTTATTTGGGACTGTCTAGCTGCCTGTTCAAAAATGTAGGAGAGAGATGTTAACAACTTAATTCCTAATGTGAAATATTATTGCTTTAGTTTTTCCAGCACTCCTGCTTTCTCAAGAACAATTTGTTCAACCGTAAAACCAAAGCTGATAAAATAAGGTATGTTTTGTCATATTTTTAAGCATGAGGCATCCATAATGAAAATAGAACTTGCATTTTTTTATACATTGATTAACTCAGACATTTTCCCTCTGCTGTGGAGACCGACCACAAACGCGGTATCTTGAGGAAGGAAAAAGAAAGGCTTCGCTACTATTCTCGTTCACTGCGCATTATGAATCAGAAGTGCCGGGAAATAAACTCCATTTGGAGTTCAGCTCCCTCTGGGTGCCTTCCAGCAGAGTGAGGGATCTGCACTGCTTTCCCAATTAACATTCAGCCCATCAGTTTGTTCTTTCTCAAGTCGAGCTGTAACCCTGCATGCTGTTGATGCCAGGAGGAAATATATTTCATTAATAAAGCAAAGCATCTTATTATTCTTCAGTTCAATTTACTTGCTGCTCATGCCCAAGTAAAAAAAAAGCACGCAATCAGAGAAACACACAAAAAAAATAAACTCAATCGAATTTAGACCAGCACACAAATCTGACAACTGCTTTACAAAATTCAGAAGGATATAGACTTGCTTTTTGTTTTGTTGCAATAATTGGTTAGCTTTTCTTTAGTTTAAAATTAAATATATATGTAATTTTGCCTATATAGGAACAGACAAATTACACTGTCGCCACCATAAACGGGGTGTGCTGGTTTTTAATACATATTAAAAATTAATATCAATAAATTATTATCATATATATATATATATATATATATATAATTTTTTTAAAGGTGTTGCAGTGGTTAATTGTAAAATAAATCACAATAAACCAATAAGAGGCATTATAAACTGTTTCAGAAATATTTAAATATGTGCATATTGCACAGACTAATAAACAATTATTAAAAATAAAAAATTGCAATAACAACAATGTAACACTATTAGTAGTAAGGGTAACAGGATTGCACAATTTTTTTTACATTTTAACTGTTTAACATGAATTGTCGACTAAATTAAATAAACTTAATCTTACACAGATTTCAAATAACAATCAATTAAAAGCTAATGTTTTGTTTGTGATGAAACAACTAAATATTGATCAACGCTGCCTTCTTTGGCAATTAAATAACGACTGTGGGGTTTTAAACAAACTGAAATTGTTAATAAATGGTTGGGCAAATATTCTACAAATCCTGAACAAACAAAAATACAAAAAGCTATTCGTTTCTGTCATGATTAAAGCAAATACTGATCGTTCTGATGGTTCCTTTATTATTTTTTTTCTCTTAAATAAGGATTAGGGGTTAAAATGAGTTTGTTGACTTTAACACGTGTAGCTCTGCCATTTAAACCACACACACACACATACACACACACACACACACACACACACAGAACTGAGGTTAAAATATCAACACGACTCTTCATTCTGAAAACAAATCCCAACTTCCCTACAACTGCACACGTGAAGTTTGACGGAGAAGCTACAGGACCTTCAACCTGCGTTTGATGCGTACTCACGTCGTGACTGTTACTGTTGGGACTGATTTCTGTCTCGTTGACCAGGGATGACTTGATCTCCGCTAAGTCTCCCTCCTCCTCGGAGTGGCTGATCTCCGCGAAGATCTGCTCCTTATGCGGGTCTCCCTCGTCTTTGAACGGGATCATTTCATCGGTGGCGCAGAGCTCCGGATCCCCGCCGCCTCCTCCACCTGACAACTGCGGCATTTCTCGGGTGATTGAAAGTCCTCCTCACCCTACAAACGCCCGGAAAGCGAAAGCGCTAGACAGAAAACCCCCGTATAATTTCAGCCGGCGCGCTCCAAACACGCGCGCGAGTGTTTGGTCTACGGCCACGCTCGAGAATCCAGAGGGCAAACGCAACGACGCTGGGTGTTTAAAAGTTAAAGTACGACTCCTGTGGTGTTGTAAAAGCAAAAGTTAGAAGCTTAAGTTGGACGCAGGACAGTTTTGACTGTTAAAAAAACCCGACTCAAAAAAAAAAAAAAAAGTGCTGGAGTTCAGATGCTGTGTGTCATTCCCGTTCGGTTTCATGTGTAAAAAGGTGTCCCTCTTCAGAAATGCGCTCAGCAGAGACTGAGAGTAATGTTGGGCTGAAGAGAGTGTAGTGCTGTACTCCTCCCCCTGATCTCTGACTGACTATAGAGATGAAAGCGAAGCCGCCGCTTTGATTGACACCTCACTCACGCACACTCGCGCGCGCGCACGTGCATTGACTGACACTCCTGAGGAAAGTAATGGGGGATTTTATACATTGCATCCAACAAATGGACAGAGAGCGCAAAATGTGGAGGTAGGAGACACCAGTGCTGTTCCCCGATTAATTTTGGGGCTGTTGGAAACGAAAACAGTGTCGTAACACCGTCAGTTGAACCAATTAGAAATGAGCTTCAGGAGTGAAATCACTATCGTGCGTTATCTAAAAAATAGGATTCACAGAACACACCTAAAGTGACATATTAAGACAGTTTGATTTGAATCAGCAGGTCATTTTGATCAAATTCCCATGTAATGTTCATTCAAGCTGAACTTGAAATATCACGTGCATCTAATGGAACCACAAATATTGCACTAAATTATATGAGCCTCTTTTTATTTTAGATATGCATCCATATTTTTATTTGCACGTTTGCTTCTTTGAATTAAATGGATTAAAATAAACGGTGAATGTGATGGTGGGTGGCACAATTATAATATGATTGTTAATAAATATTTTTGAACTACCACACTTGATTACCACTTAAAAATCAAAATGTACGTTGTTCTTTTTTCTATTAAGTGTTATTATTTATTAGTGTAAATTAATAGTAGAAGAATGTGGCAAATATGACTATATGAAAATGTGAGGCACAATTTTTAAACGATCATAATAAATAACCATTTGGATAAAAGACATAAATGAAAAATAAAAATAAAAATACTAATAATAAAATGGCAAAGTGAACAGGAAAAAACATATTACGAGCTTAATCATTGATCTGCATTATGTTGCAAAAGGTGACATCAAAGATGTAAAACGTAAATGCATGGATTGTATTTAACGCAGCTGTACGATGGAAAATGAGATTCCGTTTGAGAAGATCTAGGAAGTTGTATTATCTGTATTAGTCAATTTTTTTCATGCCTATTGCTCGATTTAATGAATACTTGATGTTGACCTGAATTCTTCTTTTGTTCTCAAGGTAATCTAAATCTAAATGTTTAATGTAATTAAGCTTATTTATAAAACATACACTGTTTAATCACCCAGTGGTTGATAAACCACGTTTTTGTATAGCTTATGTAATTTCACTTGATCTGGTCACATTTGAACTCGAAAATATTTTATATGCATTACGAACGATTTTCAAATGAAAAAACCTTTAGATAAGCCCAAAAATAACGTTCAAATAAATAAATAAAAATAAAGCATATTGCATAGGTAAATTCACATTGCCCTGAAATTTTAGGAGGCATGTTTGTTTAAAAAAAATGTCCCGCAAAGCACTTTTAGGAAAGCCAGTATTTAAAACATTGCAAACAGGAAAACAAAATGTATCCGTTTTAGTCAAATTATCACACTAACTAGATTTTATTCAAATCTTATGATAAATAAAGCATAAATGTAAGCAGCTACAAAATCTCCTCGCAAGATTCAAATATACCAAACCAGATAAATTAAAGGAGCCCTCCCTCAGTGTATCAGAAAACAAGAAAGGGGAAGAAAAACATTGGGAAGTGTTTCTGCGGCTTGCGTGAGAATAAGTTTGGAGTAGGAGGCAGATCTTTATAAAGCAGGCGGAGGTGGGGTCAGTGGGCGGGGCCGTGGCTGCCTTTGATCTGGCGGCGGCGGCCTCTTTCATCCCCTGCCTTTGTATGACCATATATGGCGTGAGGATGGAGACGGGCCAATATTTCCACGCGCGCCTTCATCCCAGCTGAGAGGGAAAGCGACGGTTCTCTTCCGGGTAAAGGAGACACAGCGAGAAAGATCAAAGGCTTTGGATTTGGAAGCCGAATGTGGATTCAAGAGAGAGAGAGAGAGAGAGAGGGAGAGAGACGGGCCTGGCCACATTCCAGAGTGTAGCGGAAAACTGAGCCTTAAACACACACACACTCGCACATTCACTCACTGAGACTAGCTCCTGGGATAACAATCGAACCTTTCAGGTTTAAAATGAAATGTATGCATAGCAGGACAGATGTGTTGTTATTGTAAACCGCGTGGATTTATTTTTAATGCGTGGTTATTTAAATATAAATCAAGGCATGCCATGATTGTTCTGAGCCAGCAAGATCAACACATTAATTATTTTAAAATAACAGATCCCGGACAATTATTGAACGTGTCTGCACCGACAAGATTTGTATTAATGTATTTAAATAACTAAATATTGTTTTAGTTGCAGAAAATTAAATGACTAATTCATTTTAAAGGTATTGCAAGCTAGAATTAGTACTGGCAAATATGATTGATTACAAGCACATATGCTGATAAAATGTGCTGCTTTTATTTAAAATAAATAAATGCATACATAACTGGGAATAGAGAATATGAAATACATCAAGGATGCCAGAAAGATCAGAACATGCATTTTTGTAATGTGCATGCAAAAAAAATTAAATTACAAAACAAATAATAAAATACACCAAAAGTCTAAAAATGTACGCTATTTTTAATTTTAAAAATGATAAATCATTTAAATATTTAATGGTAAAGAAGGTGGGCATACACAAACAAAATTATGTAATCCTGTCATCAATTAGAGACTAGAAATGCACACACACTGATCAAATGCATTATAAGTTACTTAAAATAAGTATCTGGCTTATGAATAAATGTTTATGAACAGTGATAATAGCAATACTTTAAATGCAAGTATAAATACAATTTGTCTTTGTAGGGAAACCCAGCTCTGTTTTTCTCAAAACAGTTTATTACGGACAATAATCAGAATAGACCGTGTTTTCAAACATAAGAGTATCTGAGCTGATCGTAAGGACAAGAATGTACAACTGCTCACATTTCAGCGAGACTTCAAAGGCAAAAGTACACAGCTTATACATCATTTAAGAGCCAAGCACTGCGTCATCGCTGGACATTAGACTGTTAAAAATCATAATTTAGCAAACATCTAAACTATGTGCTCTGGTCGTTGAAAGCATCTAGTATTTTTATTTTACAGTAAGTAGGCACAATAATTGCCTTTTTTGTTTCCTTCAAAAAAAGAAAAAAAATCGTGAAAGAGAAGATCATTTGCATTTCTGTCTTAATGAGTTTGCAGAAGTGACCCCTCTGGATCAAACATGAAAAGGAAAGCGTCCTGCTGTGTCCTGACCTGAATTTAGTTGTCTCTCACTCTTCTACTGCATATTGAATGTTATATAACCTTGAAGGACCAGGAATGTATCCATAACACAGCATAATTTATCAGAGCACTGCTAATCTAGAGGAGAATTAGACTGTTGGCTTCAGAAGGGAAATTCAGAAAAGATTGCCCTCTTGCTGTGACGCTCATGCATGCATTGCTATTGATCAGGAACTGTGGATTAATAATTTGGTTCAACTGTAATCTGAGGATGGGAATGACCTATAAAGGGGAAGGAAAATTCGCTGATTTGCCATTTAAATGATTAATACTGTTCCATTATGATAGTGACTCTAGATGATTCAAAGAAGTGCATGAAAACGATACTTGTTCTTAAAATCACTAAATACTAATCTAAAAATGCCATTTACAACCCACTTTACTTTAGTAATCTGATGTATTTATAATTAACTCCACATTTCTGTCTGTTTATCCCTTGGCAGCCTTTATTGTATATATACATGTTTTTGTGTGCAAACATTTAAATCACAGATATTTCATAATTAAATGTTTTTTTAGAGCAATTAAAAATATATATATTGATTTTGATATTGAAGCTCATGGCATGCCAATTTTTTCGGTGTGTGATCTGCCACTTTGCCTTATCATGATTTCATCTGTGGGTTAGATGGCTGAAAAATAAAATGTTTGTGCTCCTAAGACATGGTAGCAGGATGCAATTCGAGGACTTCAAGGGTGGAACCAAACAGGTATTGTTGATATTTTTGCATCAGTGGCAAAACAAGTTATTATACTGCTTCAAGATCAGACAGACATTTTTTTGTAGAACAACGTGCAACGATGATGAATCATTGATAATAAAACCAGAAACATGTATTAAAGAAATAGTTCCCCAAAAAAGAAAATTTGTTTAATTAATAACCCCCAGTTTGTTTCTTCATCAGAACAGATTTAGAGAATTTTAGCATTACATCACTTACTTAACAATGGATCCATTGTAGTGAATGGGTGCCGTCGTAATGAGTCTGATAAAAACCTCACAATAATCCATATGAATTCAGTTCATCAGTTAACATCTCATAAAGTGAAAACCTGCATGTTTGTATAAGACAAATCCATCATTAATCTGTTTTAAACTTGAAACTGCTGCTTCCTGTTAAGATACTCTATAATGATGCATTCATCTTGCCTGAATCAAAAGGGAAAAATGCACAGATCAAACACCGTTTGCAACCAAAAAACAGCTTCTATATATGTCAGCAGGTTTTGATGGCAGAGGACAAAGTAAGATGTACATTTTTCAACGGAAGACACGCTATTATTTATTATTTTGGCCAAAAGTGCTAAAGTTAAAACACCTTAATGATGGGTTTGTTTCTTACAAACACGCAGTTATTCACTTCACAAGATATTAATTGATGGACTGTAGTGGTGTGTATTTCTTGTGCATAATTGTGATTTTTTTTATCAGCTGTTTGGACTCTCATTCTGACGGCACCCATTCACTACAATGGATCCATTTCTCCACAGTTCTCCAATTCCGTTCTGATGAAAATATAAACTCATCTACATCTTGGATGGCCTGAAGGTGAGTACACTTACAGCAAATATTCATTTTTGGGTGAATTATTCCGTTAAGTACCAGTTCCTGGTCTTATTTTAAATGAGAAAAATAGCATTTTTAAACGCTGATTTTGAAAAAGATTAAAAAGAGCACGACTAGCTTTATAGGGAACCATGATTTCAAGAATGACAGAGACAATCGTAGTACAATACAGAGGAAACCTCACCCTCTGAGCTCCATGATAAAGCTGGCAGATGATCCAGCGGTTCTTCCACCTGCTTCAGTTCTGACAACCCCCCGAATTGAAAATTATAGCTGTGAAGCTCCCAGTCACCGCCTAATAAACGACAGGAAACAAACATCACATTAAGATGAAAAGAGCATACAATTAAAGTTGAGAGGGGGAACAGAAAGCCATTTATCAGTCAAACCAAGCAGAGTTAAAGGAGGGTGAGGTCTGAGGCGAGAGATGATTTTTGCTCCTCTTTTATTGGTGGGAACACAGGTGATGTTCAGAGGAAGGGAAAGTGTCTGGAGGGGATGAGTTGAGCGTTCAGCCCCACTTCTGTCCTGTGATCTGCTGATTTATAACATGGCGAGAAGCAGACATACTGTTATTAAAATAAAATCATATTCTGGATGAAGCTGGGGAGGGGAAAAGGCCCAACAGGGGAAATTTGTTATGCTGGGTTATTGAGTTTGGAGCCCTCTGCACCTACACAAATTCACTCTTGCCAAGCGTAATACACTAAAGCTTGTCAAAACGCATAATAAAAATTAAAAGGCTTACAAACAGTACATGCATAAGAATTAAGGTACATGTAGAATATATCTCATAGTGTGTGCATGTTTGTTTATAAGGCATATATATATAGAGAGAGAATTAAAAGCATATAATTAAATGAATTATGCTGGAGTTTATATATAATTTTGCTGTTTTGTGTTTATATATATGTAGCAAGAATGGATTACATTTATTAGTGAAATTAAAGATGTTGCTAAAGTTATTTCAAATAAATGCTCTCATTTTGAACATTCCACTCAATAATGAATATAAAAAAATAGCATGGTGTCCACAAAAATTCAGCTGCTCCAAAAATAATTACATTTTGAAATATATTCAAACAGAAACCAGTTATTTTAAACTGTAATGATATTTCACATATGACTGTTTTTACAGTATTTTTGATTTTTAAAAATGCATGCCTCAACAACTTTCATAGACAATAATACAATCATAACCCAAATTTTACAAGGTATATTGCTGTTAGAATGTGAACTGGTGGCTTAGAAGTCAAACTATTTAATATTTGGGGAGACGACACGTTGAGGCAACCCTTGTGCAATTTCCACAGCTTGTGTTTGGCTTCAGAGAGGAAGTCCACTGGCAGCCCAGAATGCCGGATCTGTCTTTTCATCCTGCCGCGTTATTGAAGAACACATTGAGCTTGCGTCAGGGCCTGCTGGGAAGGTGTCAAAGGTCATGGCCGCCCTACTGAGCGGTCACAGTGCCCCAGTCCTATCTGTAATCAAGCACACACACACATCTTTCAGACTGGTCATCTCCACCTCCAGATCAAATAAGAACCTTCACTGTCAATATCTCGTCACATTTACAATGAGCAGAAAACCATAAACAGACACATCAGTACTCAATACTACTGTGTATCGTATGCTCACAAAAGCAAACATTAAAGGGATAATTCACCAAAAAATGAAAATGTTGTCATGAACTACTCATCCTAATGTTGTTCCAAACGCATAAGACCTTCGTTTATCTTCAGAAAACAAATTAAGAGCTTTCTGACCCTCCATAGACAGCAACACAACTGACAAGTTCAAGGCCCAGAAAGGTAGTAAGGACAATATTAAAATCAGCGGATCAAACCTTTGATTTTATGAAGCTATGACGATATTTCCTGTGTGCAAATATTACAATTTCTTTTCTATATTGTCAGTCTTCGTGACAGCTCTCGGATTTCATCAAAAATATCTTCATTTCTGATCTGAAGACAAACAAAGGTCTTATAGATCTTAAAAATGTTAATTTACTAATTTTCATTTAATTATTCACATATTAATGTGATTAAAAGGATGGTTCACCCATAAATTCAAATTCAAAATCTGAGTTTCAGTGTTGAGATCCTAAAGATTCTATTGACTTTAATTGTACGGAAACAAAATCCTTTTTAAAAGTCCTTATTTCTATAATCAAAAGTTTGACTACGTGAGACTAACCCTTTGTCCCAGAGGGGTTTTCCAGACACACTCAGTCATTTTTGATCTGATTTAGGAAGGCGACTTGATTGAGTGCTTTTTGGGTTAAAAGACCTTATTCAAACAACTCGGAGACGACATGGCCTGGAGTAAAAAAAAAAAAACAATTAGCTCTGTCAGCACGTGTCTGGTGTAAAACACACTCATAAAACACCTCAATCCAAAATTCAGCTTTGCCTCACAGAAATAAATAGACATTTGACAGTACAATAGAAAACAGTTATTTTAAACTGCAATAATATTTCACAGTATCACTGTATATTTGATCAAATTAATACAGACTTGCTTCAAAAATATTTTAAATGACTTCAAATATTTGAATGATAGTGTATCTAATAAATGTAAACGCAACTTGAATTTTTTTATTTTATTTTTTTTTTATTTTTTCTGAAGAAGCCAATTACTGGACTAATGATCAACCCCCTCGACTTCGGTATGCATCAGAAGGTGAAAATGGTGCCAAATTACCATTTTTCCTAACTGTGAAATTATAATCTTCTTTGTCACGATGAAATTCTGCGCAGTTGTACAGTCTAGTGTTTGGCCACACCTCTTTAGCTTAGGCCCCTCCCCTTACACTCCCTGTCTAGTCATTACTTACCTAACCATCTGTCTGTTTAATCCCTATCATCAATGGCCAAGGGAATACAGAAATCAAAGGGTCCTTTCATGATTTCACACAACACCACAGCATCGGCTGAGCGGGGTTCTGTAAATATTTGCTGCCTTTCATTTGACGATGAATCGTTCCTTCAACAAGAGGATTGGTGGGTAAACAGAGAGCATTTCTGGAGGACCCCGTGGCCCCGACGAGTTTGTTTACAGTGTTTCTGCTAGCGTGCATGCACTCCGATGTCCTTCCTGTTTCCCATGGGCCTCTGCTCTATCTCATCGCTCGGCCTTCCTCTTTCTCTATCTCCTCCTCATCGAGCGTCCTTCCTCCCATCCCGTCTCAGCACCTCTCGCATCTCCCATGTGCTGTGTCCTTGCTTTGATTTCTCGCCTCACTGCCATAAACATTCCTCCCCAGTGATCTCCTTCAATTTCTTCATCTTTTGAGCATTTAGTAAACGGCATGACTTTGATAAAGCGTGTCTGGAGAGAACTGATTCAACCGCAGACAGCACTGTGTTGGAAAATATTTGCACCCTTACAAAACACGCAAATATTTGGTTTATCCCAAGATACTGATTTAGCATTGGTTGACGATGTCCACCCGACAAAACACCCAGATATGAAATAAACAGATATTTCTTTTCTATATGTGCCTTTTTTACTGGTTTTTCTCTTATTTAAATGCATTGCATCTAAAATTTATATGCATATACACAAACACTGCTGATCAGTACGATTTTTGATGTTTTTAAAGTTTCTTATGATCATCAAGGCATTTATTTGATGAAAAAATACAGATTTTTTTTATATTGTAAAAAAATATTGCAATTTAAAATTAAGGCTTTACCTGAATACTGATTCAAAGTCTAAACTAAAGTGGATCTTCAGGGCCCCATTGCTAACAGGCCACTGAAGAAACCAATAGACCCATCGGAGGAGCTTCTCCACCCCTGTGCACATCAGACTCCATCACCATCTGACACAGGATCATCGGCCCTGATACGCCGGGCCCCTGAGGGGATCGTGGCGAGCTGGTGGATTGGATCCCAGGGGTGACCAAAATGAAGCCCTAATCCAGCCTCATCCACACACAGCGCAATTTTGCTGTCTGTTCAGCTCTACTGTGCTGTTTGTTGAAATGGACCACAGCTCGCCTTCTTTCGTCTATAAAACAGAGAGTCGTCTATGAAAGAGGGGAAAAAAATGCAAGATCACAATTTTGGCATTAGTTTAAAGAGCTGGACGTCAAGACAAAAGGAAACTGACTGTAATAATGCACCTTCATTTTGCGCAGTATAATTTACTGATTTAAGTTTATTCTCTTCACCTAATAAGCAAGCAAACTTTAAGTTAAAACAGCAGAGCATGGTGTTGATGCCAATGTTGTGGTTTTAATTCCCAGAGAAAGCAAGAGCTTAGAAAGTGTGTCATTTGAATGCAATGTGAGTCACGTTTAGAAACAAAAGCAGAAATGTAAATGTTTCAAATTACCTTAAAAGCATAGAAATGACATTTCTGTCATCATTTAGGCCCCTAAGGCTGTTTCAGACCTGTCCAAACCAAAGTTTATTTCTTCCGCTGAGCACAAAAGAGGACATTTAGAAGAATTCTGTTTAACAGTTGATGCAATTGACTTTCATCGTATGAAAAAAACATATGGCCACCGTTAAGTGTTTGGTTACCAACATTCTTCAAAATATCTTTTGTCCATATGAAACAAAGTCTTTTTAAGATAAGTCATGTCACTTGGCGGCCATCTTTGAAACGCCTCTCAGGCGATTGAATTTCATATTTGAAATCGCCAATGCAATCTGACAACAACTGTGCAATAAATTTAGTTTCTTTTGCTCAAATAGCATTGTAAAGAGCTAATTTCTCAGGCGAGATCAGTCAGTGCGCATGCGCAGTCCTAGGCGCACCTCTCAGAATGCTGAATATTTCTATAGCAACTGGAACTTCTAACGGCAGATGGGGTGATGCGCTTACTACAGATGTAATGGTATTGTAAATACCGCCGTATTAAATTTTTTAATACCGTGGTCGCGTGACTCGATAAAACGTCTTCTGAGACAGGTTTGCTCAGGCGAATGGAGCGAACGGGAGGTAGCGGGAACTACAATTCCCATCAGCCCAAGCGTGCCCATCATTCT
>JAUMHQ010000001.1:3131714-3147415 GCA_032361165.1 Enteromius paludinosus | reverse complement strand
CCTTTCTGCCCTGGTATACCTGGTGGTCCAGTCATATGGTTGTCTGCAGAAACAGTCAATAGTAATTAAAACCAAGCATAGTAAATATTTTTTTATTATAAGTTATTTTTTTTAGCAAGTTCCATCCTGCCTCTGATGTAGTCTATGATCGCTGTCATATTAGAGGAGGAAAATTCTACACTCAGTCCTGGAGGTCCTGGAGGTCCAGGAGGTCCAATAGGTCCAGAGCGTCCACTCGGACCAGGGAGTCCGGGGAGTCCAACTATACCGCGTGGACCTGGAATCGCATCCTGGCTGCGTAACAGGTCATGAACTGTGGATAAATGCATACATACAAGACTCAACAAAGAATTCCTACATTTGTATCTGCCCATATCTTGTTCTTTTCCAGGCTATATAAACGACCGTCACATGTAGCATAACTTACACTTCATGTAATCTATAACCTGTTTAGCGATGACTGCGTAATCCAGATTGTCTTCAGAGCTTGGGTGGCCTGCAAAAATCAAGTCACATTTATTTCTACAATACATATCTTGTCAAAGCAGCTTCACAGTGTTAAACAGGATAATAACAGATTCAATCATGCAAGCCTCATCGAAGTTGAGACAAATTCTTATTATGCTTTTAAAGCAGTTCTAAAACATCAATACTAGTGTCATTATTCAGCTCAAGTCAATGCTGATTCAGTTCAATTCAGAAACTATGTACGGTTACAATATTGATTCAGTTCAGTAACAAATACATCAATTATGAAATGAATCTGATACAGCTCTGAAGCAGCAGAATATAGAATAATGTAATTGTACAGCTCAGGTAATAGTATCCTTTAAACAAGGCACCAACGAACCAATGAGTGAGACTTAAAATGAATACAGCTGTAAAGGTACTCATCTTACTTTTGATAAACTCCTGATGCTCTGCTCGGATTTGCTGTTGGTTTTCATTAGCGGCGTAAGACACTATTCCTCCGGTGTTTCCTGGTGGTCCTTGAGGTCCAGGAGGACCGGGAGGTCCTGGCAGACCTCTGAAACCAGCATCTTAAACAACACAGTTCATTTTAAATTTTAATAACATTTCACAATATTTCTGTTTTTGCTGTCTTGTTGAGCATTAAGGGGTCACATGACCAAGGTCCTACCGTTCATCAGACTTAGCACTCGTCCAGCAACTTCCTGAGTATTAAAACCATATCCACTTGGCACACCTGGGGGTCCTGGGGGCCCTGGAGGACCAATCAGGTACTGCCTCACCTCATCTCCTGTATATTACCAAAGAATGTGTGGATCCACCAAAAATGTTTCATAAAGCACATAAAGTTATATTTGTTTGTAAAATAAAGCAGACATTTTTCACGCTCACTTTGAAGGTATTCAATAACACGATTAGCCAGCGAATCTTCAGAGCCTGATCCGGGAGGTCCTGGCGGCCCAGGTGGGCCTGGAGGTCCGCTCAGGTATTCTCTGATGGGTTCACCTACAGAGAACAGGAAATATGCAGCTTAATTATTTCTATATCCATTTAAGGTGGTTGATAGGGTGCATACAATCTGCTTAAGAAACTGCTGAATTTCCTTTTAAACATACTTCTGAGGTAGTCTGACATCTGCTGAACAACATCTGGCGAGCCACCATCTGATGAACCAGGTGCTCCAGGAGGCCCTGGGGGTCCAGGTGGACCTGGTGGTCCTGGAGCACTTCTGGATCCTCCACCTAATAAAAACAATCAATTGAAACTCTTTTCTTTACTAAATAAATGGTATATGGTTGATGTCTATGCAGCTATTGGATCAATAGACCTGTTTGCCTACCGTAGGAATATCCTGGAATGCCAGGGGCCCCTGGGACTCCAGCATCACCTTTGTTTAAATAATAAAAAGGTGTAATTAAACAGATATAGAAACACTAACTCCATTTACATTTGTTAATGTATTACTGTAAAACGTTAAAAAAATGTTCCATTGTACCTTTTGGACCTTCTGGCCCCATGGGACCTTGTTGTCCTGGTGGACCCTCGGGACCTTGTTCTCCACGTTGTCCTGGTGACCCTGGCTGTCCGGGAATACCTGGATTCAGGGTACAATAATGTATACTGGTATCCTAGTAAGCTACTGTAAAACTGTGTAGGATATATATTATATATATATATATAATTATATATTTTTGTATACTGTATATTTTCATGATATGGATTTGTATCACTAACCGATTCCAGGTTCTCCAGGTAATCCAGGCTGGCCTTGAGTAAAGAAAGATCAAAGAGAAGTTTGCATATATACATGTATTGGGGAACGAATGAGATGATCTTACCAGGGAAACCTTGAGGGCCGATTTCACCTAAACAGCAAACATTAAACATTAAAATTAACAGTGTGTCCAGAAAAAAAATAAAAAAAATAATATATATATATATACATATATATATAAAATGTGTTTTGGATCTACCTTGTGATCCCTTAGGTCCAGGAGGCCCAGGTGGCCCAGCAAAAAAGGTTTCTTATTGATCACAAAAACCACAGTCAGATCACTTTCATACCATAATTTGAGATCTCAAATGCTAATACAGTACGTACAGTAAATTAAAGCATACCTGAAGTGGGTACAAAGCTTCCCGGTTCACCTTTTTCACCAGGAGGACCAGGTTGACCAACACCTATTCAAAAACAAAATTAAAAATGAATACCGTAGCAATACAGAAATTATGTCTGGATATAACAAAATTAGACTGAACTGAATTTATGAACTATTTACCTGGTTTCCCGTCATTTCCAGGTGGTCCGGGTGGTCCTGGTGGACCAGGAGGACCAGGTTCAGAAGCAGCTTTCTCTGTTCAATTCAGTTTAAAGGTGAGTTAATGATATAAAATCAATTATAATGTCTATTTTAAAAGTGACCACACTCACTCTCTGCGCTCTCAGAGACTCCAGGCTTTCCATCTTCTCCTTTGTCTCCTTTATCTCCCTTATCTCCCTTTGAACCTATAGAGATTCAAATGTCAAGAAACTAAAACTTCATTATTTCTGTCTTTTTGTCTTACAGAAAAAAAATCCCCTTACCAGGTGTACCAGGAAGACCAGCAGGACCAATAGGACCTGAGGTTTAAAAGAAAAGGTTAGTGACATTAATGTGAACATACTGTAGTTTAATTGATTCTTCTTATTTAATATTGAATGCATTTGAGATAATCCACGATGAACATCATGACACCTGATAGTCCAGGCGGTCCGGCAGGTCCTGGAGCTCCAGCAGGTCCAGGGGGTCCAGGTACTCCCACAGTGTTAGTATTAGCGCCTGCAAGGATAAATGTTGTCACCATCAAATGAGACAGATTATTCATATTATTTACTAATTAACTAACTAATTATCATTTGTGTTTCCTCACCAGCAGAAATGACTCTTCCAGGCTCACCGGGCTCACCTAAAGAGACAACATCATATATATACATAACACCTAAATAAACTTCAATCATAAAGCTGTAGTATTAAGCAGAACTGAATTGGAAAAATTAATAAATAATACCTTTAGCTCCTGGCTGGCCCGGAGTACCTGGCAAACCTATAGTAATGAAACATACCTTAATATAATGTAATGTAATAAAACATGTCAGTGTCTGCAATAAAAAAAAAAAAAAAACTATGTATGTTTTGTTATGTATGCAGCTTAAATTAAAAAATCAAACCTGGTGGTCCTTGAAGTCCTGGTGTACCTGTGTAGAAAAAGGCTTTTTTTACATGGTTTGCATTAACAATTATGTTTAAAATGCATGAAAAACACGTGATCTTTTTATTCATGGTGTAAATTGTTAGTGTGAGATATTTTCATTTATACCTGGTATTCCTGCATCTCCAGGAGGGCCTGAGGGTCCCCGGGCTCCAGGCAAACCAATCGGACCTTGATCCCCTTGAATTTAAAAGAAGGAGAAATTTACAGAATGCATGCACAGATTAATATTTTACCAAGGCTAATAATTACCTCGAATTCCTTTAACACCATCTGGCCCAGGAGCACCTTAGGAAAATAAAATATAATATTAATTTTGCCTTGATTCTAAATGTGATACAGGCTTTCTTTTACTCAGGGTTTATTTCTGTGATGAAACCTACCTGTTGATCCTTTAGGACCTTTCTCACCAGGAGGCCCCGCTGGTCCGACCTGACCCGGCTCACCTGGCAAATAATATTGTGTGATGTTGAAAATAAATACTTCATACAGCAATGATAAGTGCTGATTAATATATATATATATATAGCTGTAAGTAAGATAACTCACCAGTGCCACCACGCGGTCCTCTCTCACCATGATCACCTTATTTATTAATAAAGACAATTTAATCATAATAATCAGCATAAAAACTTAAGTGAGTGGAAAACAGCTTTACTGAATACCCTATGTATCTCTGGCTTCTACTGACCTTTGACCCCAGGTGGCCCAGCAGGTCCTTTGTCACCTAAAAATATTTAAAAAAATTATGAAACAACACTGCACACGGAATTCTCATAAAGGAAAACATTCAGAAAAGGTGCATTTACCCTTGGGTCCAGGATCACCAGAATCTCCACGGAAGCCTTGGGGTCCAGGAGCTCCTTGAAGACCTGGTATGCCTTGTGCACCTGCATCACCTGCAGCGACAAAAGCCCCCACAAAATGCATGTCCATCATAAAAACAAATTAGGTTCTGTATGTTTTTTTTTAGAAAATGTACTGATGTTCCTCTGCTTCTTTTTCTCTATGGTCTTACCTTTGGGTCCCACAGGGCCAGGGGGTCCTGCTAGGCCGGGTGCACCAACATCTCCAGATGAACCTGAGGAGCAAACACACTGCATCTAGAGACTCACTTTTTAATCTTATTAACAGCCTTCTTCTCAACATGGATAACAAAAGAGTAGCCACAATCATGAAAGCGCTATCACCTTTCTCTCCTTTCTCTCCAAATCCCGAGGGTCCCGGTTCTCCTCTGGGGCCCGCTGGCCCCTCTCGACCCCTCGGCCCAGGTAAACCATCATTCCCTGATTCACCTGTGAATAACACACACAAGCAGATGTTTTAGGTCTAAATCCTATTTGTCACACGTTAGCATCACATCTCTGCCTCATACCTGCACTTCCTTTGGGTCCTCGAGGACCTTCCTGTCCAGGGTGACCAATGAGACCTGGAGGACCTGGAAAGACGCCATTCAATTAGTTTTTATTTAGTAGTATCTAGTAGTATTTATTTAGGCTTTTCTTAAAAGAACATATGAAGTCATATATAATATAATCAGGTCAAAAGAATTACCTGGAATTCCAGGAAACCCTGTATCACCTGTAAAAGTATTTGTAATATTATTGTAACATTTTCATAATATTTCATAATATTTCTGATACATTTTTGTGATATAAAGGTACACTAAGTCTGAAATATGCGTACAAAATGTTCACAAGGAAAAAAAATAAATTTGGCCTCAGGTTGTGTCAAACACATTTACACACTGCCTCCATGCAAAGACCTTGACGAATGCAATTGTGATATTTGTAATAAATTTCTGATATTACAACACTGTTGACATAATGTGCCATTATTATAATATTTATAATTGTTTGCAATATTGTGATATACATATAGTGATATTGCTTTTTTGATGCTATTTTGTGATATATTTGTGATACTTTGTAATACTGTGATGAAATGAAATTATTGTGAAAGATTTGTGATATAACTGTGATATAATTATGTGACATTTGGTATTGTAATGACGATATAATCGTGAAACTTTGGAGACAGTATCATATACGTGATACATTTGTAATTTTGTGATACATTTCTGACACAGCTAATACATCTGTGATATTACTGTAATATTGCACTATGCAATGCTGTTGTGATGTGACATTATTGGGATGTATTTTTGATACTTTGTAATATGTGACACTATTGTTATAAGTCTAATACATTTATGATATTACAATTCATTTGTGATAGCATTGCGATCCATTTGTGATATAGCTGATACATTTGTAATATTGCTATGATGCTGCTGTAATATATTTATGTGATGCTGTTGGGACAGATTTGTGATATAATTAATATGTGACACTGTTTTTGATACATTTCTAATGCATTTATGATATTTAAGTCATTGTGATGCATTTGTGATATTGTAATATGTTTGTAATATTAGGTCATACTGTTACAATATTACACGTGTTTAATCTGACAGCTAGGTGTGATTTTTTTTTGAGTACCTTTCACTCCAGGAGGTCCTTGGTCACCTGGATTGAGATGAGTATCAAAGTAAAGTGTACGTGTGAGTAAAAATGCATTCACTTATTTTCATTCTCTAGGTTTATCTATTGAATGTATTTATCGGTAAGTGTTACCTTTAGGCCCAGGCTCTCCTCTCTCACCCTTAAGCGAGGTTGCCAGTGAAGCTATAATGAAATCATAAAAATACATCAATGTTTTGATAACTGACTGGGTAACTCTATCATATGCTTAGCATGAATAACACCTCTGACGGTGTCTGACTGAAGTTCAGATCTGAGAAGCTGTTGGATGGTCCTCTGCAGAACCACAGGGTCTTGTGCAGCAGACGCTGAATCCAGGTTTATAGTGTTATCGGCCCGGACACTAGGGATGCGCTCAGCGTATGGATCCCGATCGGACAAACGACTGGTTCGAGCGGAAACGGCATTTTCTCCGCCATCAATAGCGTCCACACGAGCCTTCAGCTTCCGGACCTCCTCACCTAGACAGAGAAATGTTTGTTTTGAAGTACAAGCTACATCAGTTGGTCTAAAACAACATCTTGAGACATAATGTACCCAGTGCGATGAGACCACAGAGGAGTCCCAGTAGGAGGAGAAGACCTAAAACCAGTGCCAGAAGCCACTTCCACCACGAGCAGCAGGAACAGAATCCTAGTCCTGCGCTGTCAGACTCATCTTTACGGATCTCTGTTGTGACATTAGAATATGAGATTAGACTATGAACTAAAACCAGATCCAGCAGGCCATCACTGCTGAATGAACTGATGTGCATCACAGTACCTGCATAGGTTGCCTTGTCTTTTGTTGAGGCTCTGGAAGCTGAAAACACATAAATGAGGGTTTTAATGCGTGCAGTTTAAGGGAGGATTTTATTATTGATTCAATTTTATACAGTAAGTGTGTGATGAAGGGACACAATGACACAAGGAAAACACTGCAGCTAGAAAACAAGGAATAGGCTAAACAATAATGGTGAGGGTTTCTTTTAATCTAGACAGAGGGGAACACAAGACAGAACCAACCAATGAGGACGAGACACGTGCAATACAAGGAACTAATCAGAACACGACACATTTACAAAGGTAGCACAGGACATGGTGACATGAGGGGCAAGGGACACATGGAAAAGTCCAGAAACCAATGGCTGAGTCCTGGGTGGAGTGCCCTCTAATTGAGTTCATGATCGTGACAAAGTGACGTTCTCTGAATGTACCAGTAATCGTGGACTCAGTAGTGCTGGAGATCATCTTTTTCTCCCTCTTGAGTGAATCTTCAGAATCTGTTGCATAAAAAAATTTAGTCACAAATGCATTTCTACTAAAAAAGATAGGGTTATTAAAATATTTGCATGTAAAATAAACATCATAGAATTTGAACAATTATTGTTTTGGGGTGGGTAAGATTTTTTGCTAACAAAGGCTACAATTATTTGATTGAAATAAATACATTAATATTATTATTACACTACAAAGTCATGATCCTTCAGATCATAGTGTTGTCTGATTTGCTGCTCAAGACATTAGAAATCTTTTGTAATGTTATTAAGGTCTTTACTTTAACTTTTGATCAATTTAATATGACCTTTCTGAATGAATATTTCATTTTCTCTCAAAAACTTTATAACTGTAATATATATATATTTAACTTTTTACCTTTTTTTTTAATAATCAAGACAATTACTATGAATAAATCATGTCAGCTGTAAAATATCTAGTCTGTGCTGTCTACCTGCTCCAGCACTGGTGGTGATGAACTGTTTTCCAGTGTTTTTGGACATGATCAGCCGCTCAGTCTCTTTCTTAGCTGCAACATTTTCTTTTCCAATTGCAATAAACTTGCCATCTTTCACAAACACGTCATCAGCTGTGATAGGGCTGCTGGGAACAGCTGCGAATGTGACAAAAAAATGAACAAATCTGCAAGATTGCAATGTTTTAATCTTACACTTTTTAAAGTCAATTTATTATTACTAGTAACAGTGGTGGCCAATCCAGCGCTGCCAACATTCTTCTGCCCTCCATACACTGGAAGTACAAATAACCATAATCAATCTCTTGCTGTAGTTATTTTGCATGCACTGCATCATTTTACTAAAGTTTATAAATAGAGACAAGGCTGAACTTACCTTGGCCAGCACTTATTCCATTAATCATAAGAGCGCCGCCAGATGTTGACAGGTTATTATGCATCCCATAAACTGAGAAAAAACAGAAACACAGAGGGAAGCCATCAGCATGAGCTTACCTTCTCTCAAAATTATGAACAAATGTTCTTCCAGTAACGTTCATCGAGATTTTGGTATAGAGCAGTGCGAATGTAAAGACCTGAACTGCTGAGGGCAGATGAGCTGAGGGTCATATTATTCTGCATGCCACCTAAAGCAAAGCAACATATGATCAGTTACAATCTCTCACTCCAACATTTATCTTTTTAGTATGTTAACTCTGTTGACTTTCTCTGTAACCTGTGGGTGATGATGGTTGCAGTGTGGTGTAACTGAGATTGTTTGGGTTGGTGTAATATCCGCTGAATCCTGCGTCCAAGACAGTGCCGTCATAACCTGAAAGACATACATTAGTGTTGAAAGACTGGCTGTGCTGTGTATCACAGGCATCTCTGTGCTTGTGAGTGAGCAGGACCTGACTGGCTCTCATGACGGGTGTCCACACTGGCTTTTTTGGGGATAGGTAGAGTGCTGGTGGGAGAACGAGGTGGGCTGATGCTCCCGGAGCGACTTCCCTTCAGTAATCTCTTCACATCATCCAGCTCTGTCCCTAAATATATCAAACTGTGAATCATTTTTTGAAACTCAGGGCCACACTAACTGTTGACTGTAAAATTCATAATATCAGTTAATATAACAGCCTATATGCAACATACTGTATATACCATAATAATCAATATATAATGTAAAAGATGATGTACACATAATACGATGTTATGCAATTTCAAAATACTTGCATGCTGATTAACACATGTAAATCAACACATAATAGACTTTTGACTGAACGGAAGTTACACTGACATCTAGTTGAGGGCGAGGCACTCTGCAATCTGGCTCTGATCTCACTCTCTGAAAAAGGAAAACATTGAGCATTAAGATTCTAATTTAAGATTTTGGGAAGTTTGTGAAACTATGTATCAAAAAATACCTCGTGTTTGAGTGCGTCCTCTAGCGGCAGCACTTGTCGAAACTGTAAAAGAAACAAACATTAAGCCTGAACACAAGTAGGCTATCAGGGATGAAAGACGAAGAAGATCCGTTATTGTAGAGTACAAAAGAGAAATTGGAGAGAAAAAACCCCAAAATAGCATACGCTTGAATTTGCTTGATCTTAAAATTACACTTCTAGTGCTGTCAACCGATTAATCCCATCCAAAATAAAAGTTGCGAACATAGATATGCGTGTATACTGTGTATATTCATTATGTTATGTATGTATAAATATGAACACATGCATGTATATATTTAATACAAAATATGCTATGTTTAGGTATATATTATATTATATAATGTATATTTTCACATATATTTAACATATTTTTTCCAAATCTATACTCTTTGTGTATTTATATAATAAATGCATGATAAATATACACATTAAACATTATATATACACTATATAAACAAAAAAATATTATTATTATTATTTTGGATATTCTTTTGGATGTGATTAATCGTTTGACAGCATACATTTTTACATATGCTTCCAAATTTGATTTGATATTTTTACTTTTGCGAATATAATTATTTTTTATTATTATTATTAGTTGTCAAAACATACTGTAAACGCATAAAAGTTTGCATATGTATTGACTTATCTTGTGCACATTTCTGTCCAATCAAATAGTCCCAAAAACGAGCATACCCCGCCCCCTCAAGACATAATTTAACCAGGTGTGACGTATCTACATTTTAAAATGGGCCGAACCAATCGAAATATCCTGCCCAGCCGTAAAGAGAGGTCAAATCTACAGTCGTGAGGTGAGTTCGTGGGTTTTGTAAAATGTGCTAATTAATTAAACTGTATATTTTTTCATTTATGCTACAAATTACAAAAGGTGTATTTTTTTCTGAAATTCAGACCAGTCTCAAAACGAAAAAGCAAAAGGCTACTAAACGTTACCGTATTCTTTCTTAATATATTCAGGGGAAGAATTGCCACTGGAGCTCCCTGGGTAAATATAAAATCACACAAATCTGATTAATAATGCATATTTAAAGTAAAATTGTACACGAAGTGTGAGATTTCTCTCTTTAGATATAAATTTATTCAAAAATGTCCTAATCACTCTCTGTCTTACCCTCATATCCTCCAGTGTGAAGGCTCAGACTGGTCTTCCTCTCTGCAGGTACTGTGCTGTAGCTCAAACCTTTCCGTGTCCCGCTGGGAGACGTGGAGCTGAACTTGGTCACAGTCATAGAGCTGGAAGTTCCTCCGGCTGACATAACTGTAGAGGAGCCAAAGCCTCCTCCTCCACCCCTGGATACGTTCATACTGCCTCCAGAAACACTGACAGAACGGCCTGAGGAGCCAGACACAAACTCAGAGGACGAGGTGGACCCGTATCCAGAGGAAAAACCTCCACCTGCTGCTGAGGAGCCACCAACTGCTGTGACGGAGGTTGACACGCTGCTCGAGCTTTTAACCGCAGAACTAGAGCTTTTAACTGTAGAGCTACTGATCGGCCCGGTTACACTGACTTGACCTGATAGTTCCTCAAAGCCACCGATGACAGATCCTGCTCCTGAACTGCTGCTGGCTGAACTTCCAGACGAGGAGGCTGGAGGGAAGAGAGAAGTATTGATCAACTTAAAAAAAAAAATGGTACTGCTCCTTTCATGAATATGCCTTAATAAATGTCTTCATTAAATAAATGTTCTCAGTATCTTATATACGTAGACGGTTAAAGCTGGATGATTTCTGGACTCACAGGATATGACATAACTTCTAGACGCGCCTCCTTCAGCACCGCTCTGGGTGATGATCTTCTTCTCCACCAGAACAGCTCCTCCTGAAGCTCCTCCAGAGCCTGAGCTGTTCACTATGGAGGTCAGTACCTGTTGGCTGCTCACGGAGCTGCTGTTGCCCTCTAGTGGAAAGACACCAAGTCATATTCAGCAGGGAAGGACACTAATATTTTGCAGTGCAGTAATTTCAGAAAGGATATTTCAACCTACTTGGGGGTAGAGATGTCAATCTTGTGGTCGTTACAGTTTCTGTGTGTCTCTGGATTTCTGTCATTTTTAAAAAATCATTCAGGTTAAAGGACCAGTGAATTTAAGTTATACGCACAAGTTCCAACTTTACTAAATTAATATACTCACCTTTCCCAGATCTTTCAGATCCCCCCTCTACTTTCACAATCTTGGTTGTGGTTAGCTTGTCCATTCCATGTTAACTACTGTAAACAATAAACCACACACCCCGACTTTTATTCATATATTTATTTTTAGCTTGGCTTTCCATATGCAAATAAAAACAAACAATGATAGACTATTATTTCAAAAGCAATGCAACCCGTTAAAGCATATCCTTAGTGTTTCTTGCTTTAGACTTGTTTTCTATTCTGTTTACAATATTCAACAACAGCTTAAAATAAAGTTTACAAATAATATATATAATAATAATTTTTGACATTATTACTATTATTATTATTATTAATCTTTGATCTTCTAAGCTTTTAGAAAGAGCACAGACACTAATGCACTGATTTAAGTAACCTAGAATGTATCCTGATAAGAACAAAACAGCAACTCTACTCAATTGTATGCAGTCAAAATGTTTTTTGCTTAGAAGAGGTTTTTTTGTTCAATCCAATGTGCTCAAAAACATAGTGAAATACATTTTTAGGAGTGTTTACACAAAAATGCAGAAAACCGCATCAGATCAGAACAAATTGACACTTACCACTTGTTTTAATTTACTGTCTCATGTCAAATAATCTGTCCTGCATCAACGCACCATTTTTTTCAGTTCAAGTTCAATCCCAGCACCCTTCATCAAAACTATTTTTCAGCTTGGATTTTTCAAGCCTTCTTATCACATCTGAAGCCAACAAGTTTAAACCTGACGTTTTCCTCAAGGCAGCAGCTATAATATCCTCACCTGACACTCACCATGTAGCATGCTGTATGTAGGATTTGAATTCAGCTATCATACAGTCTTTCTATCATTAAATACATTAGAAGTCTTAGAATTTTTAAGATACTTCAAAATGTTCATCTGCAAATTCAGTGCGACAACTTTTCATTAAAAAAATACTTTCAGGTTTTTTTTTTTGTTTGTTTGTTTGTTTTATTTAATTAATACTGTACATGTTTTCCCATCTAAAATATTTATTTAAAATTTTAATAATATGCCAATCACCCATAATATTTACACCCATCATGTAAATATAAGTGAATGAAGATGAGATCACATAACAAATATTTTACCTAAAATTATTATGCATGAGAATGGTTCTTAGAAATATAATAAACAAATACGAGACTAGCAATATTAAATGATTCATAACAAAAGCAAGCATACTGCGTTCGGCTCCATCCATTAATTTGTTCATACATTATGATACATTCATCTATCACCCTTCAGCACCTCTGCTATTGTCACCTGTTCAAAGCAATGTTTACCACAACTATTGCTGCGTAAGAGTCATCATTACACCCTTCAAACAGTAATGATCTGTCTACCTGTCATTCGTTCACATTCAAGAGACTTTCTACGGTAAAGTAGTTGTACACCCTCAAATTACTCTGGATAATGAGTCAGTTGTGAATAGCAGAGTGAGAGATAGTCATGAATCTATTGCAAAACTAAACTAGAACAACATAACCCCACACGGCATAAACAAACTCATGTTTATGTGTACGCGTCTGTGCTTGTTCTCTAATGTGTTTGTGTTTATCTGACATCTTTTCTTTGTAGGAGTGATCATAAATTATATGTCTAAACCACAAATGAATACTTACAAGAGATTTTCCTTTACAGATATGATTCCAATGATATAAACTACACATCAATGGAATTCTTTTGAGCTGGAAATATATAGAGAATTCTCAAACATCCAACATTTCACTGCAAACAGATCAAATTCTCTCTTTTGTACGTTACAGTTTGGAGCCTGACTACATGCCAAAAACGTCACCCTTTCATTGCCAGTGTTTTTCATTTAATGAGTGAGCAGGTAGGCTGTTCTTACCACAGTTTATCAGCAACCTGACAGACCTTTCCACTCCGGGAACACATAAACTTGAACTTGAAAACAGTTCAAGTTCAGTCTTAACTAAACGATGCTCATTCTGTCTCCCACTAGCGTGACATAAAGGAGCATGTTAAAACTCACCTTGACTCTTGTTTAGGAGAAATGAGTATATTCTTCTTGTTGCGCCCCTGTTCTTCTGAATAAAGATGTGCTCCAAAAGCGATTATATTTACGAGCAGGCACGTTCAGATGTGATGAGTAATCCAGGACCCAGCATGCATGCTTTTTACCCCTTTTACATGCAATATGCCGGTTTTTCTGACCTACAGGCCACTTACAGGCAGGTTTTGACAAGACGAGGGGGCTGTCACATCATGAGATGCTTGAGGCACTTTTATTTGCAAAAACAAGGAACAAATATCATTATGCCTGGGAGAAAGTTCTTTAAGTGGAATTCTTATGACTTGAGGATAGATGGCAACCCGTTCTATCGGTTATGAAAATAATTATTGCTTCCATTGCATTCTATAGCTATTATTAAATATGAGATGCATATATTGGACTCATGGGAATTACCACTTGCAATAGGAAAATCATGAAGTCCCTTTAAATTCCTCACTGAGCTTCCACATGCTTGGGTGTAATGATGACCATTTGGTCACAAACTGGAATAAAGGTGACAAACCATAAAAAAAATGACGTGGCTATAATGATTTTTTTTATTTTGATGCTTGGGAGAGAATGTTGAGCATAAGACATATTTTTGTCCTCGATGAGAAAAAATGTACACTTCCAAGATCACACACCTGCCTTCCAGTGTATTTTTGAACAGGTACATAGCAACACACCTCAGTGAGTCATCATGATTTTACTCACCGTACATCATTAACATATACATACCAATCTGACTGATGGTTAATGATTTAACAATTGAATTAATAAATCTTATTAAAGCATGTTATGCCTTATAAGAAATGTAAAAAGTATATGTTTTGTTATTTTTATATGTCTTAACCAAAAGAAAACTGCTGACTCTTATGAACCTAATGTAAAGAATATGCACAGAAATATTGCAATGCCTTGCAGAAAATTAATACATTATTTCATTATTTATGTGAATCTGGTAAAAGTTGTATTTTTTCTAAACGAATAAGGAAATATTGAGATTACCCATGATGTTTTTCTCTGGCTGTAGTATACGAAACTTGTATAATATCAATCAGTATTAACAGAAAGACATGAGCTTTAGATTTATTGACCCTGCATGTTTCCTATGAACAGAAATGTGTATTATCAACAGTATAATGAATTATACTACTAATAATTTGAATTTGGATAACAATTTAACAGTGTATTCAAATTCATGAGACACTTTTGCATTTATGTCTGTGTTTTTTGTGCTGGATACCTGTGTTTGAACATGTCTTAGACAGGTAAAAATGTCAGTTGTCCTCAATGCCCAAAGGTTTAAGCAAGCTAGCTAAATTGGAGACTTCAATCAAAAATTCTTCAAACTTCTACACAGTAAAAGCATGCTTTATTAAAATGCAAAAAAAAAATATTTTTTATTTTACTTTTGCTGTGTCTTTTCTTAATGCTTCATGGTTTGATTCACTCTTTGTTTTTCCAACTTCTTGTACAGTACATGATTTACTGTAAAGGAATGACAAGCAATATTTAAAACCGAAATCCCCCTCAGCCACAGGGTTGAAATTTTTACAGAAACATTCAAGTTAAGGCAAAGTACCATTCCTTGACCAGAGGTCTACACAGTTTCACTGAAAAGAGATGAAATCAGAGATGAACATAAAACATGAAAGAGTCATCAGACTCATTCGGCTTTAGGGCTGTTAGGGGCAGTGTTATGCCATTTTTATATGAAACTTAACACTTGAACTTTCCTTCCTACTTGAACTTTTTTAACACTTAAAACAGAAAAAAAATATTGCACAAAAATCTTTATAGGTATAAAATAAAAAACAGCAGTGCATGTACAGAACATAGTGATTGCTAGAGCAGGTGATGTTTACTGGAATCATAAAACATCATTTGTCACTCTTTGGTATGGCTACAAACATTACAGTGATTTCACATGGAAAACAACAACTCAAAATAGACATGCTGAGTAGATGTAACCCTAACAATGGATTTCTGAGTATGATGCTAGGATCTGAGTTGAACAGTCACATCTGTTTCAGGTGGTTACCAACAAATGTTTTTAAAGACGTGCATGCATTCTAAAAAGTCTTT